>VWPU01019686.1:0-31920 GCA_013398955.1 Callaeas wilsoni
TTTTTCCCTTGTTAATAAATCACGTTTTTTTGTTAAATAAAACGAGAGTTGCCTCGTTTTTTACACCATTGAACAAAAAAGAATCAGTCTTGTTGCACTAGGGTGCACTTTGGAAAGAGAGAATGGGAAAAAGGAGTATTCTTTGATATATTTCATTTAAACAGGCTTCAGTGGAAATTTAAAGAATTTCTTGTGGTAGCAGAAATATATGAGTGGTGTATTCAGTCCTACACCTCTCATTATATTTCTATTTCTATCACTTCATTGTTTCTCAGACAAAACATTAGCATTTCTTTCATTTGTGTAATAAGAAAATATGATATTTATTACTAAGAGGTAGAGACTAGAGACAGAAGGTAGGGAGCTTTCATCCAGGGAGACAAGACAAGTGCTCTGTATGAGTATTACTTAATGTGGAGCCATGACTCACATACAATGTCATTTTAACAACTTTCTGTGTTTAATTTCCTTTTCTTTGACCAGTAGCCTAACAGAACAGCATTCAGACTGTGGTCTATGGACCACCAGTGGTTTGTGGGGCTCTCCCAGGTGGTCTGGGAAGTTAAATGTTTTGGGAACTACACTTAACCCAACAGATCTCAGGGAAAAGAACCGAGTGGTCCAGAAGGTGATTTCTTTCTTGCTGTGTGAATAGTCTCCAGAGGGAAAAAAGCCCTGGAAGGTCATTGGCTTTTCCCCTTTTTGGGGAAAGTTGCTAACAGTTGAATTTTGGACACTGTTTTACATTCTTAGTGCCTATAGCAGTCAGAAAGTTTTAGGCCTTTGCAAGGGGAGACAAAATAGAGCTGCAGGTGATGCAGAACAATGCCACCAAATTGCTGCAGAGTCCTGAAAGCCAGGAAAGTTTTATCCACCTGACATTTCAGGGAGATTTTGAGCAGTTGAATCTCATTACTTAGGCATGATTTAATCTTGGCATTGTGTCTTCCAGGTCCTCCTAGGTCCCAACATCCTCAAGGGAGAGCTACCCTGGGGTTCTTCTCCCCCGATCCTTAAGAGGTTTTGTTTGGCAGGTGGCAGGTAGGAGGTGATGGAGAAGATGGTATTGTCATTTCCAAGGCCATGTGCTGTGTCTCTCCCAGAGGGATTGCCTGATGGCATGTGTCACTGATGGACACACTGCCCTGGTGCCTACGAGGGGCGCAGCAGCCATTAATGCTGACCCTGTGAAATGGAAGGGACACTTGGCATTCTGTTTGTGACCTTCATGGACCTGAGGGGCAATTTGAACTTGGGTTGCACTTGTGGATCCATCCAGCACGTGGCAGTGTCATTTTGGAGTGAACTCCAAAGGAAAGGGTGCCACCCACTGAGATGCCATGTATGATTCCTGCATCACCCAACTTCTGCTTGGAGATCCTCTCCAATACTTGCTGACCTAGACTAACCCTGCCACAGCATATGAGATCCAGTGAGCTCATTGCCTGAGGGGGGAGGCTGCAGGCCAGATAGGAGAAATGTAATACTGCATAGTATGTGTGCTTCAGTGCTCAAAAATGCAACAATTTCCAGAGGGTAGAGAGAATGGGGGAAAACTGGAAAGCTCTTTGCATGTCCAAAATTAGACCTCGGACTGGAAGAAAGGAGGATGATATAACTAGTTTACAGGGAAAGAACACTTCCAGTAAGTATCATTTAACCTATTTCTAGCAATGAAGTCTGTCCTGGGAAATTTCCATTGCATTATAATGGACTTAATTAGAATTGTTATAATCAAATAAGCGCATTTGGCAGAGGAGTGGGAAAGGAGAATGCTACCATTGCAAGGTTAGCTCTGTTGCCTGTCTTTTGCTGATTTTATCAAATGGTACCTGCTTGGATACAAGGCTTTAATTTTCCTCAAGTACAATTGCAGTGGTTTCCCAGGCTCAGACTCAATTTGGGGATGCTCAGTTCTGAGCATTAGTCCCAAATGGCCGACAAGTCCAGGTAGAACTGGGGCACGCAGATCTAATATAGACTCATTTGAAAAGAAATATTAAATACAGAAATACATTGTAGTTAAATTATTAGGTGATGGAAGCCTGTTATGTACAGTCTAAATATTTTTGCTGTCCCTAAATGCTAGATTAACTTCCACAGCATTAGTTTGGACCTTAATGACTTAAGTGGAGTTAAATTTAAACATCACGTAGCAATGTCAGGTCTTGCAGTACTCCTCGGGGTCTTGTAACTGCTCAAAATTGCTAGTTTAGGTTCTGGTGTGATCCTATCTGGCATCCTCACTCTTGGTTTCTCTCTTGCTTCAGAGGTATTTGGGGAATGCTGGAGGTCAGATGGAAGATGAAATGGGAGCTGCAGGAGGATGGCATAAAAGAGTTTAGTCTTTTTGAGAAGAAACCTTCTTACAACTATTATATAATGCTATTTTGTCCTTCTATGTTATGGGAGGTTTGACAGGAGGACTAAGACTTGACTAAGGACTTTTAGTCAAGTCTTCACTCTGAAAATGTTTTTAGAGCCACAGATCTTATCTATATTACTGTCTTACCTGGAGAAACATTATACTTTCACAAAATAGATTTTTTGATAACATCTAAGAAATTCTTCAGAATAATTTTCTTCTTCAAAGTGACTAAAGAATTGCACTCTGTGGGACATGAAAAGACTTCAAGGGCAAGAACTAAGGGCCAACATTAGAAAAATAAAAACTATAATGTATCAAAACAATCAGTTCTAAAAAAAACCTTCCCAAAAATTAAATGGTAGTTTTGATATTTCTTGTAACTTGGCACAGAGAAGTTCCAAAACTTGCAATAATTTTAGAGCAAAATTGGGCTGAAAAAAAGACAGTTAGGCATGCAATATACCCCAGGGACTCAGGAAGTTCCAGTTTCCTTTCCACACAATATTTACCATACTTGCACTCGTACCAATGCCATGGATACCTTCAGAATTTCAATCGTCAACAGTCAACCATTTCAATACAGAGATTGCTTTAAAAAAGATGTAACAAAACATGAAAGCAAATTCATGCTTGTCTACAGTCAGGAGATTAGAAGATAACTAGCCAAGGAAACATAGATATAGATCACATTTGGCTTCTAGGCTGAGAATTAATTTTTTTTTTGCCAAATTTTAAGCAATTTTATTGTAGTTACTAAAGCAATATACCACTAAGCCACCAAAATGATATTTTTGGAATGAAATGAACATTCAGTATAATTTGATACTTCCAAAGTACTGCTTGTAATCACTTGAGAGAGAAAATTTTACCTCTTTTTTTTTTTTAAAATCTTCTTGTGAAGTGAAAGGAATGTCCAAACCAGTATGGGCTAGTAAAGCATATGACACAAAGCTTGGCTCTACTGAAGTCATAATTGGATGAGACTATGATCCACCCACAGAAATAATACAAATCCTTTAACAAGAGACTTAAGAACTGTTAACTAAAGCCAACATAGCAACAAACTTCCCCTGAAAACACACCTTATCTCAGGAAGTGAAAACTATTCACTGCCTAAATTTCAATTAACTTTGTCACGCTTTTCAGAACCACAGCAGTTCAAGCTTGATTCACGTTATGATGACTGATAATTGCTTTTACAGGTCTGATTTGGTGGAACTGTGGAAAATGTCTTGCCAGACTGTATTACATGAGTGAAAAACATTAAATAGGCAGCTAATATGTCTCATCTCTTCCTCTACTCTTCTCTCTTCCCCCCCCCATCTTTTGTAACCTCCCATAGAGATTTATGTGTGTGCATCTATGTGTGTCTTTGTGCCTGTGTCAGTAAAAGCCCAAACATTAGATCACAAGTTCTTGTTTATATAAGCTTCAATTTACCCTTCAGGCAGAAATTTAGAGATTTCCAAACACACAGATGCTTGCCACTATCCAAATTCAATTTGAAATGCTTTGCACAACATCTCCTTTAACTTAACTAACCTTGTATTGTTCAAATACTTCATAATGGGTTTTGATTGCCAAATATCATTACTAACTTTGCCATTGTTAACAAAGTTAATTGAAACACAAATAAATAGAATTCCATAAAATGTCAAATCATCTGAAAAAAATTGTATTCATTTTGTTAAACACACAAATCTGATTTTACAAATAATTAGTGTGCTAAGTTATTATGGGAAAACTATCAAAAAACCACAAAAGAAAGTGTTTCTACCTGGTATGATCTAGACCCTAGAAGAGACCCTGGAGGACTTGTAGGAATGGGCCATTATCTGTCAAGAATCTCAGGAATATAACTCATTCATATAAAGCAAAACTTAAGAAAGGGAGGCTGAAACACGAGGAAACAAAGCAAGGTTTACTTAGAGAATAGCCAAAGAATGCTCCCCTCAAGGGAAGATTTGGAAGTCTCTGGAAGACAGAGGGAGAAGGGCCAAACCTAGTATGCTCTGGTAAAGTTTTCAGACCATGAGATACTGCAGTTTCTTTTGATGGGCACACTGAGGAGGAAGCAGTTCTGCACTCTAGAAATTATGGAAATAAGAAAGATTCAGGAAGAGAGAATCAGTGTCACTAACCTCCAAAAAACCTCATGCTGCAAATAACACAAAGAAGTCTTCAAGTTCTCACTCCTTATGGATTAATTTCAAGAGAATACACAAAATAACACAGAAAGAAAATGTAACTTAACTACAGACATCATTAATCTCCAGTTTGCCCATGTTGCTGGAACGTAATGCTGCTTTTGACTGCAGAGGGGATTTTTTTGGACACAACACGATTTAAAATGTGGGTGCATATAACTCTCCTAAAAATCATGAAAATCCAAGTCTATAGCAATGTCACTGTCTCCTAGATTCATCCTGTGTTGAATCAGGAAATGGTATTCTGCCTGAAGGTCCTTCTCCAGGAGGTTCTCCTGCTCCTATTTCTCCCTGGTTCTCCTGTGTCTCCCAGAAAAAGAATTTGGGATTGAAGTCTGCAATTTCCATCCTACGAAACATACATGGATGAGCTTTTAATGACAATTAACTGACTCTGCTTTACAGTTTGTAATTTTTCTCCAGTGATTTGATTGCTGCAGAGTAAATTTGTGGCAGAAGTTAGAGTGGCCTGTGATTCTGCAGTGTTCCCCGCCAGAGACGATGTTGTTTACATCTCAGTGAAAGGCAGACAGGATGCACTGGGTACAGGGCAAGGTACAGTAGGTAATAATGTGTGCATGGGATGATGTCTCAAGCTGCTGAAATGCTGAAAGTCTACTTCCTAATTTAGCCAACAGTAACTTGCTCGTCTACCTGTATTGCCTTGGATGAACATTGAATATATATTGTTCATGCCCACAGGATATCCAAGTACTGTCCTTTTCTGGCACAGCATAAATCTATTGCAGAAATTGTTGGATAGCTTGAAAAATGTAAGCACAGCATGTTCTCCAAGATTCATAGCAACATATGTCTGTGTATCTTGTTCAGAGTTGTGCCTGAAACATGTTCATGTACAAGTAACGGCACGTAAAGGGGTTTTTGTTTTAGGCATGTTTTACCCCTGGATTTATATGGGCATGAGGTAACACCTACTTTTTTTTTTTCTTCAAAGAGCTAATCCACGTGCATAATTGAAACAAGTCCTTATTTTGCTCACTATAAATATGTACCATATGTATCTCTTATAAATGTTAAGTTTTGTAGCATGGTGGGATTTGCCTAGTACCTGTGAGTTATGTCAACCTTCATCCAAAGGGAAATAAAAATTAAGAACATTGCACAGTGCGATATGGTGTGTCCTAGATATAGTTACAGGCAAGTCTGTAAGTACAGTAAGCAGCTACATTATCACCCTATTGATTTACTCTGTGTAATATGATGGCTTGATTGCTGTAAACAGGAATCATGCCACTAAAACAACAAACAAAATTGATTGTACTGAAGCACACACATTGTAATTTCCACTGGCTTTTAGGCTTGCTCTCATTCACAGATCATGGGGTTACCATTAGCTGTTCTTCATAATATAAGAAAAGAGTAAAGATGTGAAAATGCTGTGAATTCACTGTATTGCATCTTTAAGAATTAACTTTAAGTGTTGGACTGTTCACAGTTTGAAGGCATTTTTAAGGAACTAATCACATGACACTGCCTTGGCTTTAGCAAAATGCTCTGGAACTTCCTTCAGAGCCCTTCTGATACAATACAAGTTAACCCTTTTAAAAACAGAGGCATACCACAGTGCTACTACTTTGGGTGCAATCTTATGCCCCTGGAAAATGCTGTTATGGGATGCCAGATATGGAGCCCCTATGCATTGGGTCCAATTGACCCAATAAAAAGCCTTTGACTCATGTTCGCCAGGAGAAAAGCCTATGTGTAGCCCTAGAGATATAAAAAAACTGGAGAAAAAACATAACAGGGCTTCAAAGCTTTCTGAGATGTTTATCCTCTCATTTGTACATCTGCTAAAAAGTCTCTGTTTTCACTTAATATATTAAAAAATACAAAAACAACGACAACAAAAAAAATAGAAAAGCAACTTGTGAACCAATTACTAACAAGTAAAAGTATAACAGATGCAAACAAAGAACTGCAGTATTTTTCACCATATGTTTCAAATCAGTCTTGTTCCTTCATCAGTTGGAAACAAAGCATAATGTTGTGGTTCTAACAGTAACTAACCTTCATCTATCAAACCGTAGACAAACTTGCAGTACTTTGACAAGCCACTTGTTCTATTTATTGTAAATAGTTAATAGGATTAACTAAGATTCACTGTTCATTTAGAATTATAGTATCTAATTATTCCCATTTCAACTCCTTTTCCAATTGCCCTCTGGTGTTCAAATTCCTTTATTGCTGATTTACTAGTTTCTGGTCTATTCAGTTGGCATTTTGTTTAACAACCTCAAGTCTGGAATTTCAGGTACAGAGGTCTGGAGGCGAATGGGGTGGTGATGGAGAGGAGGACCTGGGGAAAGGGCTGTGCAGGACTGCAGCTGCTTCCCCCTTGCACACCACAGACGGTGCAGAGCACTGGGGAGCGCCAATGCTGTGGCTACAGTCCCTGACGTCCTCCTGAGAAATCCACCCACACATAGAGGCACCTGCACAACATGGTGTTTTTACTGTCTTTAAAACAAGCCATTCATCTTGAGGTTAATGGCAAAAAAACTCCACACATTCCAGTTGCAACGAGACTACCCATGGACTTTGACATGTGTTTTAAAACTAGAGGCTCTTTCCTGACTTCTCTTTTCCTCTCTCTCTTTTTTTTCTTTTTTCATTTAGGCTTTTATTTGACTTTTGTATTACAGAGCCCAAAATGCACTCCACATCTTTGAATCTGTCAGCACGCAAGGGGCCTGAGAAGACAGTAAGAGCGAGGCACTGAAAAGAACTCCAGAGTTTCAAGCTTCAGGTGGGAGGCATGACTGAACAATCTCTGGAGATCCCTTCCAACTGCTGTTTCTGTCATTCTCCCTTGCAACTTCCTCATAAATGCACAGAGATATGTTAGTAAGGAGTGCAGATACATTTTTGTCACCTGTCTCCAATGTGTGCTGCAGTGGCTAATAATGTGCAAAGGTGCTTTCAGCGTGGATGTTAGGGTCTCTTTTACCACCTGTAAGCAATCAGCCTCAGTGCCAGGATATTACATGCTGTGCTCATGTGATATCTTGCAGGCTTGTTGAAGTGCAGCTCCCTGTGCACACAGTGTGTTAAGCAGTGCTAGCAGGGGGATCTCCAATGTCACAGCATTTACAGGCACGATATACCAGGTCAGACTCTCTGCTCTCTCTCAGCCTGCTGCACTGAGCTCTAGTCAGACTGGTGCTTAGGAGGGTAAATTTAATCTCTCTTGCTTTGAGGATGTATGAACTGTAGAATCTGAGTGCTGTAGGTCTGCCAGATTCCCAGCTCTCTGAACCACCTTTTCTTGTGTTTGCCAAACTTTCAGGATCACTGGCTTATATTCATGAGCTCAGTGAACTTTGCACCCAAAAGTAAGGTAAGAAAGCAGTGACTTTTAATGTAAATGCTATATTCAGATCTAAACATGGCTTTGGGCCATGTTCAAAAGAGGACTTAAGCACTTTATTTGGGATCTAGAAGCTAGAGGTCCAAAACATGAGACTGAAAATGCCTGCCTATTCCTTGAAGACACCTGGGTTTAATATGCATTTGACCCCTTTTCAGATTAAATTTTCCTCCAGAGTTGCTCAGTTTGTGTATCTAAATTGACCCACCTTGTTATAGTCAACCAAGTTTAGTTCCCTCTTGTTCTTGAGATGATTCAGAATTATATGTCCTCCTTTTGTAAGAAATGTCCTGCCACCAGACTAAACCAATTTGGGTAAATGTACAATCTACTGACAAAACTTCAAGATTTATGGGGCAAAACACGTTCAGTGGTTTAAGTGGGTAGGTGGCTTAGCACGGTAGGAGAAATTCTGAGTTCCGGTTTTTGCTGCCAGGACAGTATCTGTATTTTAGGTGATATACTTAAAATATAGGAATGACTGTGGAAACTGGCACCCAAACTGTATCTCAGCTCTAAGCCTAACCGCAAGACCAGAGACTCATGCTCTGCCTCTGTCACTCAGTCTTTCATATTTTGTGCATAGCAGCCCCATTTTCCCAAAGAGATGAGAAGAGTCCTCTTCTACTTCCCACAAAAGCCTATGAGGAATAGTCCAGCTCCTGGGGATCTCTGTCTTCTGAAAAGAAGGAAAAGAGGGATTAAAATATTTTGAGATGAGGAAAGAATTGAGTCTGCTTCCTCTTGAATGCTCTCACTACTTTTGAAGGAAGCAGCACAAGTTCTAACTACATTTTAAAAGAAACAAATGAGCTCTGCCTAGCTCTTCAGAGACATATACCTACCAGAGAGAGGCCTGGCTGTACATATCATGTGTATAAAAGCAATTTTTTGCAGCCTGTAGTAAAGGGTAAGATCTAAACCACATAATATCCTTTGAGTTTCTTTTTTGTCTAGCTCCTGGCTCACTGACATAAGGTAGCTCCTGGCTTAGCTTGCTCTTAGATTTTAGATTTGGGTGTTCTAATGTACATAACTACGCATGGACCATTTATAGACAAGTAATTTTGGGTTCTAGTTTTCATGTGGAGGTACCAGACATCTGAATGAGTTTGAAAACCAGACTGAGTATTTTAAATGAATTAAGTCTATAGGATAGGAATAGTAAAATTTCATGTGTTTCCAGCCTTTCCTGTCCCTCCCCTGCCATGTGACAGCGAGAGCGATACATAGGCAAAGCCATGGCTCCAGAACAAGTCTCTTGGTCTCTGCCCCATTACTTTATCCTTCATTTCCATATTCATCTCCTCCCTTCCTCCCAGGTAGGGCAGCTGAGATCATGTCATCAGAGGGAAACCCCCTTTCTCTT
Organism: Callaeas wilsoni; assembly: GCA_013398955.1. Taxonomy (NCBI): domain Eukaryota; kingdom Metazoa; phylum Chordata; class Aves; order Passeriformes; family Callaeidae; genus Callaeas; species Callaeas wilsoni. Next base: position 9,333 of record VWPU01019686.1, read on the forward strand.
CTCCTCATTTACCCTTCCCACTGATTTAAAATGCAATAGTGGCACAATGATGTCACCCAGACGGGGTCTGTCCCAGCCTCACTGGGTGCTTGCATTGGCCAGTGCAGAACCAGAGCCTTTGTTATATTAAAGATTCACAGACAGATGAACTTGCCGTGCCTGCCCTTGCAGACAGCAGCAGCACTCATGGTTTGGTTCTTGTTGCCAAGACTCACTAGAAAAGCCCTTTTCTCCTTTTCAGCTGTGTAGTGAAGGGGCAGATCGACACAGATAGACAGAGGGACTTTGTCAGGACTATATACTGAGCTGAAACGAAACTGGTTAATACATGCACATGGAGAGATTGGATTACAACCTTCTTTTCCGTCTGGTGTCAAGCCAGTATTAGCTAAGGAAAGGTCCAGCAAGAGTGCCATAACTATCTAATTACTGATTATAAAATGGGGTGATTCAGAGCACTTTCTGACTCTACCCATTGGTATACTTCCTGAACTGAGGGCCAACATAATATCTTACAGAAAACAAATCCAGTAGCAGTAGTGAAGGCTCTATATCTGGATTTCTTTTCCTATGTAAACATAAGGGAGGGGGCATTACAATAATCCCACTAGCAACTGAACATTACTGGTTGCTTAAGTTGAAAATGGGGCACATGTTCATCATTTTTGCTCCTCCTAAATGCAAGGACATTCTCTCCAAGGAGCGAATGCTGGAGCTTAACCCCATATGCTCACATGCATGCTGTTCTTATCCAGTGGAGTCATTACTTCATATTCTCTTCTGATTCAGAAAGATGTAACCAGGTCTCCAATACTTAGTTTCCTTCACAGCTTTGGTTTTCCTGAAATAAAAACCCCAAATGTAATAACATGACTGCGGTTATTGTCTCTTACACCAGTTTTGACAGTGTTATGGACAGCTGTCATGGTTTAACCCCAGCTGACAGCTAAGCCCCCTGCAGCCACTCACCCACTCCCCCCATGGTGGACTAAAAGTGAGTTTTGATACAGACAGTTTAATAGGTAAAGCTAAAGCCACATATGCAAGCAAAGAAAAACAAGGAATTCATTCACCGCTTCCCATGGGCAGCCAGGTGTTCAGTCATCCCCAGAAAAGCAGAGCTCCATCATGTGTAGCAGTGACTTGGGAAGACAAATGCCATCACCACAAACATCCTCCCCCTTCCTCCTTCTTCCCCCAGCTTTACATGCTGAGCTTGATGCCATATGGGATGGAATACCCCTGCGATCAGCGGGAGGCAGCTGTCCTGGCTGTGTCCCTTGCCAGCTCCTTGTGCCCCCACAGCCTCCTCGCTGTTGGTGTTCAGTGGGGAACATGAGAGATGCCTTGACAGTGTGTGAGCATTGCTCAGTGATAGCTAAAACATCCCTGTGTTATCAATATTGTTTCCAGCATAAACCCAAAACACAGCCCCTAACTGTTGCTGTAAAGAAAACTGACTCTACCCAGCTAAGCTCAGCATAACAGTTCACAGGGTAGTGTCACTATCTTTGGATGTCTGCTCTGCCTTGATTCTCTCACTGATTATTAATTACAGGCTGTGACATTGTTTTTATGAGCCAGAGATCTCAATAGTCAAATGAAGGACAATGTCAGATAAAAAAGGTTCACTTTTTTCCACATGAAATGATCTTACACACATAGAAGTTGTCCATCTTCACATTTCTCTCTGATTTGATATTCCTATGTCTAGCACAACTCCTGTGGTACGATAAAGGGCATATGCCCTACAGCATATTCAGAGGAAAAGTATCACAGCCAAGTGACCTGCACCCCACCTCTGACTGGACAAATCCTGCACAGGACTCTAGGGTGTTGACCCTGGCTAGATGCCAGACATCCACCAAAGCATGTCTGTCAGTCCCCTCCACAGCTGATGGGGGAGAGAAAATAGAAGGAACGGTTCATGGGCTGAGGTAAGGTCCAGAAGAAATCACTCCTCAGGTACCAACTTGAATTAGAGATATTAATTGAATTTATTACCAACAAAAACAGAGCAGGATAATATCAAGTAAAATAAGACCTTAAAAACACCTTCCCCCCACCCCTCCACCTTCCCAGCTCTACCTCCTCCCCCACAGCAGTGCAGGGAGACAGGGAATGGCAATTATGGTTGGTTCATCACATGTTACTCCTGCAACTGCTCAGGGAGAGGAGTTGTTCTCCCTGTTCTAGCACAGGGTCTCTCACACAGGAGAAAATTCTCCATGAACTTCTCCAGTGTGAGTCTATCCTACGGGCAACAGTTCTGCACAAACTGCTGCAAGGTAGGACACTTTTCCTTGGGGTGCAGTCCGTCAGGCACAGTATGCTCCAGTGTGGGTACCTCCAGGAAACCTGCTCCAGGCATAGGCTCCTCTTTGCACAGGTCTTCAGGTGCCTGCCTGGAGCCTGCTTCAGCTCAGGCCTCCCATGGGTTTATAGCCTTCTTTCAGGCATCTCCCTGCTTCAGTGTGGGTCTCCTCCATGGGCTGCAGGTGGATCTCTGCATCCCTGTGGTCCTCCACGGGCCTCAGGGGCACAGCTGCTTCATCATGGTCTCACCACAGGCTGCAGGGGAATCTCAGCTCCTGTGCCTGAAGCACCTTCTGCCCTTCCTTCTCCATTGACCTTGGTGGCTGCAGAGTTGTTCCTGTCTCATATTGTCACCCCACTCTTCTCTGGCCAAAACTACATCAGTACAATAACTTTTTTTTTCTTTTTAAATATGTTATCACAGAGGAGTTACCATCATTTCTGATTGGCCCAGCCTTGACCAGTAGCACATCCATCTTGGAGCTACCTGACATTGGCTCTGCTGGACATGGGGGAGGTTCTGGCTGCGTCTCAAAGAAGCCACCCCTGTAGCCCAACCACTACCAAAACTTGGTCATACAAATACAATACATACAAAGATCAGGGTCATGGCTGCAGCCAAAATTTTATATAGCTGAAGCAGTCATTTTCAAAACTGGGTTTGGAGTCCAATTATTCTTATTTATCACCTTATCATAACAGTAAAAGCCATGCTATGGCCTTTATGGAGGAAGAATAATAATTTCTGCACTTAAAGGGTCTTGGAGGCACAAAACCATGCAGTGTTCCAGAGCAATGGACAGGAAATTTTCCACTGAATCAGAACAGATGCATTTGTATTTTTTGTTCCTTGTAGCCATGCAGGCTATACTGTACTCATTAAACATGCTGCTGTGCTGACACCATACTGCCAGGAAGCTGTAGCTGTTGAGTGTGGGTAAAGCCTACAAATTGTGATCAGAACCTGTCTTCCATGCAGCAACACAGCCACATATTAAAGCAACAGGATGTGGATGGTTTAAAGCAGAAATGGTAGTAGCCAATGCATGGTTTCACTTCTAGGACAGTGGTGGGAATTGATATTTACAATGTTGTTTCCAAATAATGCCCACAGACAGCATGGCTTCATGATAATTGAAGTCCTACTTATTGAACCCCTTTTCCTTCTACAAAAAGGTAACCCACCCAGTTGCTCAAGGGAAGCCAGGTGATGTGATCTTTTTGGACTTCAGCAAAGCTTTCAGTACTGTCTCTCACAGGATTCTTCTGGACAAAATATCTAGCTGAATAGTGGAGAAACACATCATGGGATGGGTGAGAACTGGCTCATGGGATGGGCACAACAGGTTTCAGTGAATGGGGTGACATCAGATGGGTGACATCAGACTAGTGACCTGTAACTAGAGGGGTTCCATGATGGCAAGGCTCCATCCTTGCTCCGGTGCCTTTCAACATCTTCATTAACCACTTCAATGCAGAACTCCAAGAAATGTTAAGTGCATTTGCCAACAACACTAAAGTGGGAAGAGCTGTTGACTCCCTTGAAGACAGGCAGGCCCTGCAGAGAGCCTTTAACAAATTGGAGGGCCACAACCAACAATAATATTAAGTTTAACAAGGGACGGTGCTGGATTCTGCACTTGGGATGGGGCGACTCTGGGTGTATGGACAGCATGAGGAATGAGAGGCTGGAAAGCAGTGCCATGGAAAGGGCTCTGGGGATCCTGGTCGATGGCAAGTTGAACATGAGCCAGCAGTGCCCTGGCAGCCCGGAGGGCCAGGCGTGTCCTGGGGGCATCAGGGACAGCATCGCCAGTGGGGCAAGGGAGGGGATTGTCCTGCTCTGCTCTGCACTGGGGCGGCCTCACCTCGAGTGCTGGGGGCAGTTTTGAGAGTCCCAATATAAAAAAGACATTTAAGTCTACGAGTCTGCCCAAAGGAGGGCCAGGAGCATGGTGAAAGGTCTGGAGGAGAGGCCTTATGGGGAGCAGCTGAGGTCACTTGGTCTGTTCAGCCTGGAGGAGACTGAAAGAGACCTCATCGTAGTCTTCAACATCCTCATGAGGGGAAGCAGAGGGGCAGGTACTGATGTCTCCACTCTCTTGACCAGTGACAGGACCCGAGAGAACGACCTGAAGCTGTGTCACGGAGGGTTTAGATTATGTATCAGTGTTTTTCACCCAGAGGTTGGTTGGGCGAAGTGGTCACAGCATCAAGCTTCACAGAGTTTGGACTGAGCTTGGACAACACTCTCAAGCACATAGTGTGATTGTTGGGGATGTCCTGTGCAGGGCCAGGAGTTGGACTTGATCCTGACAGGCCCCTCCCATCTCAGCACATTTTATAATTCTATGATAATAATCTTAGAAATACAAGGAAGAGTAAAGCACAAGCAGTGTCAGCCAAGATGGTCCCATTGCAGGTAAAAAGACATCAATTTCCTGAAAACATAAATTTATCTTTTGCTTACCGGCTTTCCTTCAAGGTAAAGGTTTTAGCTTTCATATCCTTTGGACAAGAATAATGTTACTTAGAGATACTTGTGCCTCAACTCAGCAAACAGTAGATGCATACTGGAATTAATATTCTCATTAAAAAACTCACTAATTTGAAAAACTGCGGAGGTTTAGGCTTTAAAAAAAACACCCTAAGTTCATTTACTCCATTTCAGCAGTATTAAAAGAACGAAAATGTCTAGGAAAAGTCTGTACCACTGCAAAGGTAGGAAACAGATATACAGTGCTTCTCTATTACGAAAATTGATTTGTTCTGAATTATTAACACTACCACAATACAAAAATCTTAGTGAAGAGAAGGCACATTATAGTTTTCACACATTTTGGGAGGCCCTGCAGATAGCAGGAAAATGTAAGGCGATAGGTAAGCTACTTTACACTAGGAACAGAAGCAGAGCTGTCTTCAGCAGGATTTTACCCTGTGTTTATTCCAGTTCTTGGCAGAGGAGCAAGTCACTGCAGGCATGGTACAGGCACAGGGCTACTTGCGATAACTATCCTGGTGTCTTTTTTTCATGGAATTTACTCCTTCACTGCAGCTGGAGTAGGATAGTTTGTACTTACTACAGAATATGGTGTGCGAGGAATACAGAGCAACCAAGTTAATGCATGGCTATGCGGTAACAAGTTTATATGACAAAATCCTAGCATAGGTGAGTTCAGTGAACTTGGATCCTTCCTAATGAAGACAAAACAACTGCATAAGTGTGCAACAGGTCTATCCATCTTCCAGGATTATTTTCCTGTCACAAATCACTCCTGTGACTGAAGGTCATGCCCATCAAGAAATCAGACACCACCTTTTACAAAGAGTATCTCATTATATCAGTGCCTGCTATATTGCTTATCTTCCTTTTAACTGTTGACTGTAAACTTAAAGAAACTTTCCGTAGCCAGTGAAATCTTCTTATTTTAGGAGATACAGGAGAGCTCCTTTACAGCTTCTGAGGGTGAGGAGAAGGTGGCAGCCTCACCTTTTCTACTGTTGAGGTCTTCACTGAAATCTCCTAAGCCTTACCTGTGTAAGAGAAACTTGGGTATTCCCAAAGGTAGGAATAAGTACTTGCAGGTAACACTTGAACACTGTGATTACTGCTAATAATATTTTTTCCAAATCTTTCCAGAAAATATCAGTCAACTTTCAAGTATACTTCCTGCTCCTTAGTTCAAATTGTGTTATTAGTGGATAAAGCTATGCTTTAAATTAATGTCTAAATTCTAAACTGAATCCAGTGGTGTTCTCAGTGTAACATATTAATTGCATGCCAAAGCAAGAAGGACATTAATGATACGACTCAAGAACTACTAAGTGTTCCACTCCAAGGGTGTTGCTGATTCTATATTTCTGACCATTATATGGCACTGCAATATGTTAAATGTTTTGGTTCTTTCATTTCCAGAACCCAAAACTCAGGTGTAGTGACACTTGTCTCCTGCAGACAGGTGTTTTGAGGTTTTATAAACGTCCCATACTGAAAAAATACAAATACTATAAAATGTAGGAAGCTAGACTGTCAAACCAGAGAAGATCAAATCAAACTGCCTGTTCTCTATTCAAGAATTAGGGATGCCAATAGCTACTGCAAATTAAAGTGCACCAGGAGCTCTTGTTGAAAAGTGAGGGACTTCCAGAGTTAAGACTGTTAATTCAGATTACAGATTTCAAATTCATACAGACTTGAAAACGCAGAGGTTATATTCTCTTTCTTTTTGTATAGATACACATTACTATGCATAAATATTTAGATATATATGTGATCCATAATTTGTGCATTTTGCACCTCCATGTCCGTATCTCAGAAAATCTCTTGCCTCCAGGAATGCTTTGCAGGTGGCTGCAGCCTGCTTGAGAGTGCACAGTAACATCAATACAAGCTGACTACATATTGTTTAGTTTGAAGCTGGACTGTTGTCCAGCACTGAAGCTCAGTGTCCTTCTGCCCTTCCATCCTGTCATTACTTTTACAGGACCCCTCCTTGGGGCCTTTCTAGGTTTCAGTTTGTGCTAATGAACTTTTTTATGCACAAGTTTACTCTACTGCAGATGGTATTTGTCCATAGCCAGAAACACTTCCCAAGGAGTATCACAGCTCAATAAATAAGTTTAAAAAACATCTTAGTGAAAATAAACAGTCCAATGAAATACTGCTTGTATCAAAACAGAGATTAGCAAGTATCAACCTCTATGAGCACCATAACGGATCCCTTTTAACGGCCCTCCTCTTAGTTTTAACAGTCTAATCTAGTACACCAGTATTGGAAATAGGAACTTGGTTTCATGACGATATATATATATGATTTAATGAGACTTAGTATTTCGATCTGCCAACACCTGTGCTGCATTAAAAACAGGATATTGTACGCTTCTCTAAACTGTACCAGATAGAACTGTTCATTCAGAGTGCAGTGTACTTTGTGTTGTACGAGTGTGATAGCCCGTGCCTTTTACCAGGGAAAGTCCTGCATGTGTTTTTTAACATATAGCTGGAATTTATTCTTTGTGTGCAGGCCATTAGTTTTATTTATTTTGTCTTCATTTTAATTTCCATGTAAAGAAGAGAGCAATCCTGGCTTACTGTTATTTCATTATAAGCATAATTTCCGTGAAAATATGTCCCACTACCTTAGAAGAAACAATGGTAGGAAGCAAAATGACCTGTCTTTTTGTAGGTGAAAGGCTCACTATGAAATGTTAATGAACATGATTTTTTCATATCAATACCCGTTTCTCTTAGTGGGCTTTATGAATGGGCATTCACCCCTAAGCATTGCAGACTTTATATAAAGATTTGGCTCCTGCACTTGACATATTTGAGAGGAACAAATTTGAGATACAACCGTAATGAATAACACATTATCATCCAAAAAGTGAGGCTAACGTGTACTGCCACCAAATGGTCAATTAAATGAAAAGCACATTTCTCCTATACACCAGGCAAAATGACCAGTATTCCCAGAAATTACTTATGTTGTCTATTCAAAAAACATGGTTTTATTTATAAAATAATAAATTGGATACAATAGTTAGTATTTCAAGAACAGAAAATAGAAAGATAGGTGTTTCAGATCCAAAGGGAAATTATTATTGTATTAAATAAAAATCCTAACCTTTTGAAATCCCTTTCCTCTCCTTCATTCTTCCAGTTCCAGCCTTTACTACACCATTTCCTCACCGAGATCTGATGATCTCCCATCTGAAGTGAGATTTATCCCTTCACTGCTGCATGAGGGAGCCTTTTTTTCCCCTTTAGTACTTTTCTACAGCTTTTGTTCCACAAGCCTACGCAGCATTACCTTGTCAGGGATTTGCTGTCCCCTCATTAGGACAATGAAGAAAAAACTTAACCATGCCACTGCCTCCCACTTAGTCTGCATGGCTTTGTCTATTAAATTAATCTTATTAGCTTCAAGTTCTGTTTCAGGACTTGTTCCTGACACCAACTGATGGCTGATGACAGAGCCACAGTGGGGCAGTGACCAGCGCTCTCCAACACCACAGAAGTCCCAGTGCATGATGTAGCTTTGTTCTTTGGTGACCAGTACCAGCGTACAGCAACTAGTCACCCTGATGCCTATCTCACCTTGTTTACAATACTACATTTGTTTCCTAAATTAAATTTTAAGTTCTCCAGAGAAAAGCCGGTTTCTTCTTATATGTTTCTATGGTGTTGAACACAGCAGGCCCCTGATTGGGACATCTGGGTACTATTATAAAACAAAAAGTGAATCATGCCAATAGTAACTAGGACTTGAAAAAAAGCAGCAAAACTTATGGTCAGATTTTGGTGTTTGCAGCATAGGAATGTAAAACAGGCATCTCCTTTCTCACAGTCTCAGGCAAAGACTGTCCTAATATTGGTACTTGGGCTAAAATAAAAATAAAACCAACAAAAACCCAAAGACTGACTTATTTGGGGTGAGGACTACTCTAGTGCAGCACTTAGTACATGGGAACTCAAGAGGACTTTCAGACATTGTCCTAGTATGGAAGTGCTACCTCAGCTTTAACTCCGTGATGAGATGGAAAGGTCAATCCTTATCCAAGATACACTTTTGCAACAGATGCCAAAGTGGGTGCTGAGCCATGTGGAAGAGCAGCATGACCCAGCTCGCAAAACAGTTAAAGCCTTTAGTCTGTGAAGTCCTTGAGGCAGCACTGTGCCTTCCATCTGCCTGGAGAGGTTTTATTTACCAGCACCTACACTTCTGCTAGAGCTAGAGCTGAGGGAGAAAGCTGCCTTTGGCAAGAACCTCTCCCTCTCTGAGTTTGGATGGGATGAGACAAAAAAGGTGAACCAGAAACTGTGAATTAATAAAAGATGAAGGACAATATAAAGTACTGAGGTTGCTAGTAGTTAGAGAAGGCATGTGACCAGCTTGGGATAATGTATTTTTTATTTTCCAGCTCTAGTCTTTACAGAAATAAAGCTGTCACTCTAGTCTGTGTTTTTTGGCCTGAAGGACCCAATGGTGAGGGCAAACCAAAGAACAGTGGAGGAAAAGGGGCAGATGAAATCTGAGACAATGTGTAAAAGTGCATTTGTGAGATGAACGGGGCATTGAAGCTGTCACTGCAAGAACCATAGAGAAAGATAGCAATGCCAAAAGAGAAAATTTAAGTGCTCAACAGATGATTAAAATGGCAAGAATAGAAGAAAGTATCTATAAATCCCGTTAGTCATTATGCACAAAATAATTTGTAAATATGAAGTTAATTTTTTTATGAAAGGAGGTGCTGGAATATAAGCACTCGCAGCCAGAAGACAGGTTCCGGTATGCCAAGACCAAGCTCTGGTATGCTCTTCTAGACAGCACAGTCGCAAAACTAGACTAGGTTAACACAATGTTCATGCTTGTATTTAGGCATCGAAGCACACCTTATATTTTGTAGACTTATAAAGGAAAGTTCATTCCATTCAATTAAAGATAGTTATGAAAAATTATATCCTGGAGGGCAAGACATAACAAACACTGAGATCTTATCCTATGCTTGTCTGTGGCAACATCGTGCAGTCAAAAAAGAAATCAAGTAAAGGGGAGACATTAAAAAACCATGGAAAAATCAGTCTCAGTTCGCATATTCTCTGGAAAATGTGTCACTGTGATGGTTTAGGATTAATTAGAAATCTGACTCTGCTTTTAAGATAGAAAGCCAAGTATCAGCCACAATAAAACAATAAGCATTGTATATAATGTGATTACCTCAAACACTCACAACTACTGTAATGTCCTGAGAGGACTTTTCCAGACTTTTGGTGCCTATCCTGCTACACATATAACCCTTCTGCAACTGTAGCTAGTAACAGAGGCTTGAGCACCAGGACCTCCTCCATATTGATTTATGGGCCAAAGAAGTGTTGCCTAAAAAGCTCGGGAAATAAAGCCTCCCAGGGAGGACAATAGGTTTTCTTTCGAAAACATATGTACTGAATTTCCATGTTTTTACTCTTCTCTGTGGGTTTTACTCAAGATCTATTGCAAGTTAATCACTTTATCATTTTTCACATATGAATATCAACCATACTGGAAAATAATCTTTTCTAGATTTCATGAAATAACAATGTGCTTTTGCCCTAATTGAAGGGGAGGAGATGGGGGTGGGGAAGAGAAGAATAAAAAAAAGAAGCCTGAAAATGAAAGACTTGTGCCAGACATGCTGGATCTGCATTTGCAATACCCTTGCTTCAGGGTATTTGGATGTATCCAGAATTTTGATTCAGACCATTAGAGAGACAGAACCCAACTGTAAAAGTCTGAGATCTGAGCAATGCTTAGAGTGTATTTGGATGTAGAGTTTTGGCTGACCTATTTAAAGGATGATGTTGTGCAAGTGATTACTCCATAATCTAGGCAAGTGCCAAGACATACTTAATAGTAAAAAAGTAGCCAAGACCTAAAAGTTTTCTTTTTTTAAAAAAATAGTAACTGAAAAAAATAACTATATATCACACTGTAGAGATATTTTCACACTGATATTTTTCAACATTTCTCCTAGAAGAAAAAGAGCATTCAAATTAAAGGGAGGCAATTTAGCCTTATTTCTGTAAAATAAGACAGGGTTATGGGGTTATGAAACAACTGTGAGGTTTCTTTTCCAGTAAACTGGAAGAGATTAGTTAGCTACTACGTAGTGAACTGGTTGGGGAGCCTCACCTTACAAAAGGTTCAAAACAAAGCCCCGTTCCCAGAGTTGTGCTTTATCTCTTTCAGTTCTTCTCTTGGACTCTGCACAAGACCCAAGAGGGTTCAGCCATTATTACTGTAGTTATTATGCTCCTCTGAAACACTGGACCAAAATGTGAATGCTCTAAAAAGCACTGTGTTGTATTAGTGTGCTGAACAACAGGGGCCGTTAGCAAGGAAAAGGCATCATCTGAATAATGGACAAGGAATCAGGATTTTAATCTCTTTTCTGCCAATGGTTTCTTTGTGGCCTGGAGGAATATTGCGTGTTCTGTCTGCCTTTGCTTCCACATGTGAGCAGCTCAGTAAGGGGATAATGATCTCAAAGCTTACTCTAAGAATTAGTTAATAAGGGTGTTGATAAGGTCAACTGGCAGTTTCATGTAACAAGAACGTGATCATGAGCATGAATGGGTCTTTTCCTGATGAAAAACTGATGTACAAAAAACAGATTTAATCAAGAAAAAAAAGTCTTTTGGTCAAACCAGGGTGTTGAAAACATAGAAAATCTATTTCTGAAAAAAGCAGCTCCATATTAGAAATGCACACAGAGTATTCACTGTTAAAAAGCAAGGCTCTGTATGTAAATATTTGTAAATATTTACACCATACCCCAAATTCACTCAAATACAGATGCTGTCTAGTCACAGAAAGTAGGTCAAGTTTATAAATGTAGTAGTTAACATACAGATAAGTGCTACCACACACCGAGTATTACTGATAAAATACATTAGGTGGGCTGGGTGATCCTGAGATTCTTCTTGTTGGGTGAGGACATATTCACTAAATTCCATCCATATTTCCAACAGCTTGATGTTAATGGGCTCACTTTGGTTTCTCTTCTGAGAAAAACATCCCATCATTTCCATTGGGGTATTCAACTCTCTAGTGAGCCTCAGAGCCTACCACAAAACATCAAAAAATTAAAAAAAAAAAGGGGACGGGGAGAACAATCAACTGAACATAATCTATCAAAACCTACTAACTGTGGAAGTCAGAGCTGCACAGATGGTGGAGAGCTGGGAGGCTGGTCCTGGGGGAAGCTATGTGCTGCTCACCCTGATGCAGTGCCACAATGCCTGCCTTCTATTAAACTCTCCTCCTGATGGGGTGGGAATTCTTATGTTCCTAAACCACCCATGGACAATTCATAAGCATAATGGAAATTTAATTAATTGAAAAAAATATGTGCTGTAAGTTAGGCAATTGTGTCCACCATGTTCTCTGAAAGCTTTTTGCACTCAATTTCAAATGATCCTAAAGTCAGATACAAGGATATAACTTTTGATTTCCTCTGGCCCTCAGGACTTTAATGCCTGAGTACTTTACCGTCTGTGGCATATTTATACTCACAAGACTCCTGTGATATATAGAAGGACTATTAAATCCATTTTGAATCCATTTTAAGAATGAGGACTGAGAGCCAGAACAATGCTGGAATCAAATAGATGATTCAGGCCTCGGTAGGGTATGAATTGAAGCCTTCCTTATCATTGACTAAAGCCTTAATTACTGCATACTTGACCCTCCCAGCATGATTTTTGCTGTAAGGTTTTTCAAGCTGGGGAATTCTGTAGAATTGGCAAACATTCTGTAAAAATGATTTATTTCTCTTTTTTACAATCTGAACAATTTTTTCCCAGAATGGAAGATTGGAATAAAAGCAGGATCTGAGATAAGGGATATAGATTTACAATCATAACTTTAAGGTAAGTTTTGTGATATCAGTGAGATACATATTCAAGTGAGGCCTGGAGGAGGGAGGGGATGGGAGAACTTCCTTATAGAAGTGAGCAAAAAAATTTGTAAGAGCAATGCTTTACACTTTTTAGAAGCGTACCCAACTTAGGAGCCCTACATGGCTCTTACTGAGCAGTGCTGGTTCCTTTGTCAGAGCTGCAGGTAGGTTTAGTTTTCCAAGCAGACTTGTAACTCAGCCCCTGCTTCCCCTTACTGCCTTCTCCTATGAGTGTCTAGCCCTGAAAGACACTTTTTGGGCACTAGATCATATTGCACACATCTAAACCACCGTCCATCATTATTACCTTTCATTTTTGCTGATATCTATAAATTCTAGATTCTTTAGTTATATTAGGTTGCATTTTTTCATACTGAATCACAGTATAATACTTCCAATCCATATTCCTTACCTTTTGGTGTGGACTTTATTATTACTTCTGGCCTCCTTAATGCTTATTTCATTTTCCAAACCTAATTACTGTAGTTTTGATATCCTTTTCCATTAAATCAATAATGACATGCAATGAGACTAATCCCTATAACACTGTATGGATAATTCACCACCAGCTTAACCTACTGCCATGAACTGTTATTTTCATTTTTAACCCTTCAGCTCATTCTCTTCCAGTGAATTTATAGTAATTTTTTAAGTTTTGAGAAGCATCAAACAAATTCCTCTCTCATATTTGGCTAGATTTCCTATATATACGGTGTCATAAATGTCACTAATGCTGATTTACATGCCATGGTGGGTAACAAGAAAAAGAGGTTTCTGTGATCCTTCTATCTCTCCCTATCTTGATATGATCATTTCCATTTTTCAATAATTGTTTATTGCAAAAACAATGATCAGGTTACAAAGTGTGCATGCAGCACATTAACTGAGGCCACTGATGGAGAGTGCTGTTAGTCCACAGCAAGTAGACTTAATCTTCAAAGGAAAGTGTTCTTTTCAATGACTTTGTAACTAGTAAAGGCTGAAAGCCCCACACAATTGGCATGCATTGAATAACTTATGGCACTTTAATTGCATTTTTAAATCAAGAGTGATAAATCTGCATTGTAAATGCTTATGGCTTACAGTTACATTGGCTCTGATATTCCCAGTATCAATGTATTCATGTTGTATCATGAACCATTGAGAGCAAATATAGCATCAGTCTTGCCAGAGCCAGTGTTTTATTGCACTGAATGGCACTGAGACTCAGATTCTGGTCTGACAGGATTCTATCTGGACACACCCGTGAGAAACTGAACTGTAAGGGATAACGACTCAAAACTTTTCCCACATTTGTGGAGATGCCAGGAATCTTCACTGAGGTGGAGGAGGTGAGCTTTCGCGTGGGCTAAACCTCTGATCTGAAAAGACAGAGGGTGAAAGATGGGCTGTGAGTGAGATAGGAGAAGGTCCTGTGGAGTTGGGCAGGTGCCTCATGCCATGCTAAGTTGTCCTGCCTTGCACAGAACAGTGGGTGGTGAGGCTCCCTCTCCTCCCCACCCTGGGGAAGTACTGGGCCATTGACTGTGGCCTGAGGGTGTTCATCTCTGTTAATGGCCATAATGGGCCATCACACCTGTGCTGGTGTGATGGGCAGCTGTGCTGTCTTAAAAGGTGTCAAGGACTTCCAAAGTGGCCCCACCCCAGGGGAGATACCTGGGCATTCCCACCTGAACCTGAGTGGATATAAACCCAGTAGATTTGGTGTTTCATAGATTTTCCTGTGGTTTCTCCCCACCAGTTCTTCGAGACTTCATCTGTGATCTGACGGATCCAGTTTGTGACCACCAGTTTGACCAAGACTCTGAGGCAACCAAGTCTTGTTGTGGGACCTTACTGGTGGTGAGATCTTCAAACTTGTCCTTTTGTTATCTCTCTCTCTCTCTTTTTTTCCCTTGTGCATGTCCTTGGGTGATGTTGCACTTTCATACTGCAATGCTTTCATGTAGTTATATACAGGTGAATGCTAATGTCTTTACAAACAACTCAGTGGGTGAGGGCCTTTAGGAGAAATTGGTGTTAATGTCTTTGAAATGGGTCTTAATGTCTCTACCAACCTCAAGCTGCACAAGTTTTTACAGAAACCAGACAGTTTGACTACAGTTTGAACTCCTGAACTTTAGGGTAATAGACAAATGGGTCCACACCAAGTCTTTTGTGGGACTCAGATAAGCTGAATTTCTGAACTTTGGAGGAAAATTACATGTTGTGCTGGGTTGAAAGCAAAACCAGTGAGAAACTCCAAGTCAGAAGTACAATTTAGCAGGAACAACTAAAATAAATGCAATAGTACAAAAAGAAACCACTGACAGAGTCAGGATACAACCTGACAACCTGTCGGTCAGGGTGTTGGTAGCAGTCTGATAAGATGGTGGCTGCAGTCCTCCAGGAGTGATGGTTCTGCTGAAGCAGTGATCCTGTAGAAAAGGTCTGGTCTTCACCTGAAGGTCCAGTGGTAGCTCTTGTCCTCTGGGAATCCAGTAGGTAAGGGCTGCTTCTGGTGTTGGAAATCTTAGCTTATATCCAGGATGGGATGCTGGGTTCCTCCCTCTGGGCAGAGCATCTCACAGTGGGATGATGTAATTTTGTCAGTCATGTGGTGAGACTGGATGGCCCATTAACAGGAGATATCCCCCCAGAGGGAGGATGGGTCATGGGAGAGATAAGGAACCCTGCCCCACCTTGTTTGGACAGCTCATGAAGATGGTAATAGAATACACTGCAACCCAGGACACATGTTCAAGGGGGGAATATGTGGTAGGCAGTTTGGGAAGGCTGTACCTTCCTAGTACCTCAGCCAATGGGGAAAGGAAGAGGGCAGCATGCTGCTGGGAGTTTAAGATCAAAGGAGGCTGTGTCCTCCAAAACCTTGAGAAACCCCATGAGTGTATGCCCACTGGACTCTCCTTTTATTCAAATAAAGTTGCAGGACTCCTCTGTCTCCTTTATGGACACTGGCTTTTCACAGTATGATTTTCTGCACATAGGCAATAATAACCAAAATACCTACATACATGCTTTTCCTTGCAACCAAATTGTTCCATAATAAACCCTGCATGCGTATATTTACAAACACCAATCATCCAGTGTTGCTTACTCTAATCTGCCCCCAGAGATCTATTAAAAGAACCTGGGTTACCCTTATGTTCTGCAGCAGCTCACAACAGTACCCAAAATGATTTTTTGTTAAATTACACCAGATGGAAGAGATAGAATTGTCCAATATTTGGTGCAAAAATGTGAACATTTTAGAGCCAACTGTTCACGACTAACTGGTATTTCCTTCTTTGAGTAAATTTTGAAACACTTCTTAAATATGTGTTTTTTTCTTCTTTTTTTTTCTGCTTAAGGTGCTGTTTCTGAGAAAAGGCAAAAAAAAGTCACAAGCACTTACAGCAAATTAAATATTTACGGATACTCCTATTTCTATTACTGATTAATGTATTTACAAGAAATCTTCTAAACACGTTGACCAAATGCAAATGCTAGTAATTAGATCCAGCGTCCCTAAGTATTCCCATTATTGTTTCATATGAAGACATTTTTCTTAATTTCCCTTACTCAAAAAAGCTGTTGTTCCTGGCATGGTATGGTTACCCTATTCTTCTGTAACAGTAACTGCATTTCAGTGGTGGGTGAAGAATGATTTTTATATGTACAGTCTAAGTAAAACTCTTTGGGCTCTGTCATGATGAAAGGTGCTCTGTGTACAGCACTGTTATTAACTTATTGTGTTTCATCAGGTTATTCTATTTCACATCATGCCACTCCACTGAAAAAGCCTTGACAAAAATAAAAGCTGTGCAATGTCATCAACTGAGAAAACAGACTCCTTCAAGAGGCAATGTAGCATGAAGATAGCAGGCATCCGCAGGAGCTGAGCCATTGCTGGAGTGTGCAGGGATGCCTGTGGTTTCAGCGTGCTTTAGGTGTAACACATGGTGTTCTTAATGTGAAGTGAGATGTAGAATAGGAACAGAATTAGATTTTGAAGAATGATTAGTATATCAACTTTTGAAGTAATATCTCTTCAGAACTACTGAAAGCAAATATTTTATTAGTTAATGCAGTTGGATGTAATTTGACAAATTACGCAATGGTTTGTTAAGCATTTTAGCTGTCCTAATAAAAACCATCTGAGTTCTAAAATAGAAAGCTTCCATTAAATTATTAATTATTTCAAGAGATAAAGTAAAACTTCTGATATTTCCATTTATATTTCCATTTATTTTATCAGAAAGTCAGTGCCTATTTCATTTATTAATCCTTCTTCTTTTTCCCCTAGCTACCTCTTTGTAATAATATAAATTGTAGCATGTAGTCTTTTTAAAATGTATAGATTACTATTGCAGCTAAAGAAATAAAATGAAGATCAAACTTAAGAACTGACGGTTTTTGACTTGTGACTGTAACTCCTGAAATCTTAATCACATTCAACCAACTCATGACTCCTAGATGTATTCTAGAACAGCTCCTTTTAATGAGAACTCACAACAATATCTAATGGATTTTGAAGTAAAAAAGAATCACATCAACACTTTATTAGTTGTTTTGCAAATCTTTATAAAAATAAACAAGTACTACCGTGATTAATTTATTGCATTCCCAAGGCCTCATAAATCTACAGGCATTCTGTGACAATATAATAACAAGTTTTGTTTTGAAGGTTGTAGCTAATACTCTAGCTAACAAACTTGCCTTTCGTTAAGGCTGAGCAGCAGATTTGTTCCAAGCCCGGAGCAAGAGGCAGAGCACTGTGCACTGCCACCAGCAAAGACCAGGGCTGTGCTCCAATTTCGGGAACCGTCTGCTTTGACCACCTCGGTGGGGTGAGGAGGCAGTGATTACACCAGGTCTCTGCCCTTTAAGGGACGTGTTTCACGGGAGACCCGCCAGCAGAGCATGCTTTGCACTTCCACATTTCCAAGCTATCAGATAGCACTAAAGTAATTTCCTTATTTTAATTCAAAAGAAAAGAAAAACTGTCAAAGATGGATCAGATTCTCCGGTTAACAACACTGTTCTTAGAACGGGAGAGTTAAAAATGAACAAAGGTGATTCTGGCCCATGCCTGAAAGTGGTCTTTCCTTAGTAAAACTTAAAACAGTCTGAATGTTGCTCAAAATAGACTAGACTGAAATAGATCTTCATAGGCTGCATTCTGGTAAAAGAACTAACTAGTAAATGCAACATGGCCATAACTTCTGCAGCCATGGACTCCTTGGCTGCTCATCACCTGCATTGGAATAAGTGGTACCCAGGTTACAATTAACTTTGCAGTATGCTAAGGAATAGGCGGCACTTCATTCACAGCACTTCTTTGCATGCATAATGATGCAGTGTCAACACAGAAATAAAAAACCTATGTCAAAGTAGGTAGTATAAGTTAAAGTAAAAACTAAAGTTTCTCATTTCAGAAAGAGAGGCAGCTATACCAATATATTTTTACCACACTTCTAGTAAAATCTCATAGGGTATTATTCTCAGCCCCCTGTGGCTGTAAGCACAATGGGTGGATGGAGCATTTGCCCTGCATATGCTGCTTGGCTTTAAGTCAGACTTCTTAACAGTATCTCAGTGGCATTTTCCTCAGGCCAATTTCCTTTGTTGGGTTTTCTTTTCTTTTTCTTTTTTTTTTTTTTTTAATTTTTTAAAATTTATTCTTTTTAACAGGAAAAAATGTATGTCACTGAAGAACCACATAAGACACAGTCTTAAAATTCTGACATAAACTTCATCTCAATGGAAATGCCCCCAGTGTTTCATCATAATGAAATTATTGTAGGGTTGCATAAAAATGTAACTTTTTCATAGTAAATGCAAGCAAAACCAGAAAAATATACTTGCTACCTTAGAGTGAAGTATATTAAACTCTACTGCATCACTTCATTGGAAGTGACTGATGAAAGAGAAGAATATCAGCCATGTAAAACATCAAGGATGAAGACGAGGAGGTTTTAGCAGTAGGGAGAAGGAAGTGCTGGCAGAAGTTGCTGAACAGCTGCCTGCCCAAAGGTCTTGTACGGGTTAAATAAAGGTGGGTTCAAGGTACCTGTCCATTCAAGTCCAGTGAAAGATAAATCATGTACGATACAATTCAGCAGCCTTATCTGTAACCCAAAAAGTTGGGTTAAGCTAACACATCACAGGCTTTTGCAAATTTTACTGACTGGGATCATTTTAGCAAAAATTTAGGTTCTACTACATTGCAGAACTGCCATAAAAATTAATAAACATTTTACCTTCAAATCAAATTAATCTGCAAGTAACTGACACGTAGTAAATATAACTGGTTAGCAAACAGACTGCATAATTGCAATAAATAACAAATAAATTCCATGTATTTCATATATATTCCATATAAAGAGCCTCTCTCAGACCTTGAACACACTCTTGGCTTAAGGCTTTCACACTCCACCTGCTTCCTACAATGCTCTAATCTTCCCTTAATGGTCAAAAGTTTATTTTTTGTTTATGACAATTACATGGTTTTTATTGGTCAAGCATGAGGCCTTAGGAAAAATGCTGTGATAGAAGGGAGGCAGGAGCACTTTGAATGTTGATGAAGAATTAATTTAGAACAGTTCTTCCAGACTTTTAATGATGTTTTCTTTCTGGAAAGACATTAGAGGTATCTAATTCATGTGACCTCTATGCCATTTAGGACAATGTTTTGATTTTTTTTCTTTACTATGCTTTCTGTTTTATCTTTTTTATTTGTTTAATTTAGAGGTCTTTGTTACTTATCAGATGTGATGTTTAAACTCTGCTGTAATTACTGGCTTGTCTTCCTTCTCACATTTAGTTTATTAATGTTGTTACTTAGAGCAGATTGTTTAAATATTTTGAGAACTCTGTAGGGATTGATAAAGGGCAACTAAAATCAACAGTTGATAATGTCTCTTCTTTTTCCCCGTGCTCCCTAGATCTTATCTTCAATCTAGATTAAAGGGATGGGAAAAGGAAAGGAATTCTAGTCATTTGGACCAGGATTTAGAATCTAAATGTCTTCAAAGTTGTGCTCAGCTGTTTTGGCTTAGCCTTCTGCAATGACAGGGACCATCTGAGGACTTTGGATTTGAGTCCAGGTTTGGATTCCTTGGAAATGAACCTCACACACAGAGGCAAGGATAAACACACAAACATACACACAAATGTTCAGGCTGAGCTAGGCGCACGTCTAATTGCATATTTATAAAATTATTCTGGTATCATAAGAAGGTTTATAATAGAATAATCATACATAAAGATAGATGGTCAGAGAAAAATTAGGAAATCCCTAAGACAAAAACTGAAACACTATTGCTAGACTCCACTCCCTCTTCTATCTGCCAGTCTGGCATATAAATCCAGGATATTGATTCCTTGCATATTATGAATGAAATAAAATATTTTTTAGAAAACACTGAAATTTAAGATGCTAAAATATTCTGTACGTCTAATAAGATATAAAATGGCTCCAAACGTTGCCTCAGCAGTGAAAAGGAGTGCACCAGATCCACTGCACTTATTAATGCATACAAGCTTCAGTTAGATAGGAGTCCCAAACCACTGCAGGACGTTCTTTGCAGCAGATTGAAGTCTTTTCCCAGAAAAAAAATGTGGGTAACAACTGATAAAGCTGACAGGAGGCAGAGAAAGCTCTGTGACTCCAGAAGTGTAGGAGGCTAGCAAGATGCACCTGGTATTGACTAGTGGGCAATTATTGAATATTTACAAAATGACAGCTAGATACACAAACTGGAAATACTTAACCAATAGAGGAAGAAGAAATTCCTACAGAATCCAAGCATATCAGCTGTAATTCACCCTTCTTGTTTTAGTCAGCTTTGCATTTCTTCCTTTTTTAAAGTTTCCCATATTTTACTTTTTCTGTACTTCCAAACAACTTTGTTACTCCATATTTGCAGGGCAGAATAAAATCCAAATCAGGCTCTGAATCTCATGGATGATTTTTGAGCTACTGCTGGATGCCATTCTGTAACATGATGGAAGGGCTGGAGTACAGGGTGATATGCAGATCACTTACTTGCAGCAAGGCAGACTTCACACAGGTCTGGACCTTGCCAGGTATTACTGGTTCTACATTTCTCCCAAAAGCCCAGATGTATATTCTCATAACCCAAGACTTTCTATCAGCCCTCGTCTTCCTCTCTTCTTCCTATCTTTCACCTTCTCAGTACAGCATGTCTTTTTTTCTCTCCTCTGCCAGCCTGTTGCTGTGCCTCCAAAAACTGTTCCATGCATCTGTTCATCTATGGTCTGTGGCTCCTGCCTGTGGGCAGATTTGGACCTTGAAACATGCCAGGTAGCTTGCAATTGTTAACTTCTCCATGAAAGAAAAATTCATTAATGTAGAGTAAGAACCCACACATTGCTAGTAAGGACAATGTCATTGGCATATGAAAATTGAAGGACAGAAGCACAGAAAAAAGGTTAAACAAGCTGGGTCTGCATGACTCCTAGGAAAATTAAATTGTGGATTCAGACTGTTTGGATTAGGGCTGGCCTTGTTAGCATTTGTGCTCCGTCTGGTTTTATCTCATCTAACTCTGGGTAGCTAGCCAGGTACCTTAATCAGGAATGTATTCATTTTTAGCTCCCTCTTGAAAGAGAAAGGGATGCCTCTTATTCATCTCAACCCTAACACTCCCCTGAAAAAGCCTGTTTCTTAACAGACTACTAAAATAGCCTAGTGCAAATATGATCCTAAATTCAGTCCCTCAGTCAAACTGATCGAATTAGATCTTTGCATTCAGTTGTGCCTCACAAACTTTAACTCTGAATGCATAAAACTGAGGAAGAATGAGAGTGTAGACCTGCTGGCAAGAAAATGGTGCAGCTGAATCCTGTGTGACACTTTTATTCAGCCAGTAGCACAGCGCATGTCATTGCATCATCTGGCACCCTGCATTTGCTTTTTGGGACAACGGTAACCAAAGAAGTCACAGCACTGCTCAGCGCTACAGGCAAAGAAACGTGCCGGTCTTTGTTTCTTACATCCCCAGAGACTCAGTCAGCAAGAAACAAATGCTGAGAGGTCTGAAAGAAACCCACAAATAATTGAACCAGGTCTCCTACTCTCCAAGGAATATACACAAACAATGACATTTTCTGCAATTTAGCAGTTTACAACCTAATGGGATGAGAAAAAAATCTGTATGGGAAGAGTCCCACAGGCTGGGTTAGTTCTATCTGTGGATTAGCATTTTGTGGTACAAACCCACTACCTGGACAGAAAGAAAAATCCAGACCATGCCTCAGCTAAAGAAAAACATGAACTTTTGGGTTTTTTCTGCATCAGAGCTGATTTCAAATTTCTTGATACCTCAGACCATGTAAAACTGCAAGTCAGAACAGTGGGTACACAAAAGTATTTTGGCATCCAAGCTATTAAGAGACAATGGCCAGCTTCTGTTCTCAAGACTATGTAGATAAGAGCTAACCCCATTCAAGGAACTTGTGTTAGGCTGCTATAAAAGTAGTTTTTGTAAAGAGAAATTAATTTTCTATTATTGATAACTAAGATTATTCAGTGCTTACATAAGGTCAAAAGAAAACTGCCCCATCTTTTAAATCACACTTATTTGGTAAAAATCCTCATTTTCTCCTTCTCAGTCAGTTATTTTATTTTACTAATTAATAAAGGCCCAAGTTCGAGTAGAAAATAAATGCCCCTGAGACCAGGCATCTGCTGTTAGTTGAAGTGCAAGAGTTGAAGAACTCTTTCTGCGTAAATCCTCGAAATAATAGGCTAAGAGAAGAACTGACTTTAGAAAGGAGCATGGGACATCATCCAGTGCAAGAACTTGCTGTTACGAATGGATGTGGGTGT
>VWPU01019687.1:0-13404 GCA_013398955.1 Callaeas wilsoni
CCCCCCTCCTCAAGCTAGGCTGTGTCTTCCCCCCGTTCCCCAAGTTTAGGGGGGTTTTTGCTTTTACTGCCCCTTCGGGGAACATGTCCGTCTTTTGCCTTTCCCCCGACGCACCGCCGCCGGCTCTCGGCAGCCCTTGGGGCTGGATGAGCCCCAGCCCCTTCTCAGCCGTGCGTGGAAGCCACCCCCGGCTCTCACTGGGGACCGGCGGCACGCCAGCTCTCTTCCATCCCAGAAGAAAATGTCAACTGTAATTTTTAATGACGAATAGTTAACCCTTTCAGCCCACCGCCTGAGTCATGCGCCACACAAAAGTTACATCCCCGTTCAAGCCCTAATTTCCCCATACACAACTTTTCAGCCTCCGTTCTCAAAGCGTTTTACATGGCAAAGTCACCGCTTTCCGACCTCACAGACGTGAAGCGACTTCTCCGTGCTGCATGAGGCAGCAGTGCCGGGGAACCCCCTCGCCACGTTCAGAGTTTTGGTCAGGAAAATATGCTCCCCCCAGCTTTGTCACTCTGTAGAGTACTTCACTGGCTAAATAAACGTACAGTACATGATCATGTGAACAGCTTTGTGCTAAAAAGTTGAATACCTGTTCTAAAAGCTCCTGGGTAACTGTCTGGTTTGACAATTTAAAATAAACCCAATCTTTTCCCTATTACTTTCAGCACAGGTTTGGCTTTCCATGTGTATTTATTTCATCAGGATTTATTTTAAATCTCCATTCCTGTATCTTCTTTTGGTCTTTTACTACTTTATTACTCATATTGACTGCTCTCCCACAAAACATTTACTTTTAACTAGTTAGTTCATATTGGAGACGTTTTTCCGTGCTACTTTATTTTTGTTTTCATTAGAGTGAGTTTTTCCTCTTAAATCTTTCTTGCATAAACGTAGTATTTTATTAGTCCTTTCATTGTTTTAGAAAAACAATTCTTTTGTAAAAATGCATGCATTTAAGTATTCCAGTCAATTAACTTTATATTAACATATTTTCACAGTGTAAAATACTGAGAGACAATGTTTTTCTCAAGCTCTTACAATGACAATTTTGTGACACCAGGCTCAGATGCAGCTTTCCGTCCCACAAATTTAATGAAAACAACACAGCATGGAACAGAAATCCGCAGAGATTCATGTAGCCTGAAACTTACACCCAAAGAAACTTACCCTTCCATGAAACATACAACTTTTTGAATTAAAGGAAAGGACTTTAATCCCTAATCAGGACAAAAATATATACTAACCAACAGATAATGCAAATCTTACTCTAAGAAAATCATAAGCAGCTTTTTCTCCTTCTATTTGCTTCCTAAACAGCTGG
This sequence comes from Callaeas wilsoni, assembly GCA_013398955.1. Classification (NCBI taxonomy): domain Eukaryota; kingdom Metazoa; phylum Chordata; class Aves; order Passeriformes; family Callaeidae; genus Callaeas; species Callaeas wilsoni. Next base: position 1,331 of record VWPU01019687.1, read on the forward strand.
AGCACCTTGGAACTTGGAGAGCCATAGTTTCTCAAGAAGCCTCAGGAAGGGTAACTAGCCAGGGAAATGGACTGGATGATTCCCAACTAGCTTGTCTTAGAACTGTATAATGCATTATTCTTTCTGATCAGATGTTAACTCCGCATGGCTGTTCTGTGTTGTGATCCCATGGGAAAGGTGGTTAGAGAAAAAGTCTATAATGATGCCCAATCTCATTCTGGAAATTGGATGGATTATCAGCAGACATAGGCATCTGATATATTTTACTTCTGGTGTTGCACGAGCTTGTTTGAAAGTGGGAGTATTTTTATGGTAGAAATTAAGAATATATTCATTTGCTATTTACTGCCCATATAATGTATATTTAAATATGAATGTGCAAAAACCATAATTATGGTGTCTTTACTTTCTTCTACTCTCCATAAATAGATATTTTTCTTTGATTATTAATTAAAGTGAAATTCTGGATCTCCTGAGATCAATACTAATGTGTAGTATCAACTTTGGTGAAACTAAAATGTTAATCTTGTTGTTTTACTTGCAACTCAGCAATTAGAACAAGAGAGTATTTGGTAAGTGAAAGTGAACAGTCACTTGTTCCAAAACTAAAACTGAAGACAAAAAAACCCCCAAAAGCGATCAGGAAGAAAATTTAGTATATAACAACATTGTCTCTAACTGGAAGTTGTAGATCATATTTTGTTTAATGAACAGAAGAACCCACAACCGTACTCAGAAAAACTACATACATGCAGTGCGAGGATGGGAACAGCTGCACATCACATTGACCACACAAACAGCCAGTATTTTCTTCAGATTTTTCAGGAATTTACTACCATCTCTAAAATGGGGCAATGCCTGAGAGAAAATGACAAGAGGAAAACTATTCATTGTCATAGTTTACTAACCTTACGCTGATGCACAAGGGGTGCAAGTGGAATTTTACACACTTGGCATCTGTTTTTGACAGGAATAGGAAGCAGTGTAGTGAAACAACCTCTTCGTCTCTCCTTGCTCTGTCTAGCGTTCCCACTCGGGCACACATCATTCCTTTAGCCTCTGGATGTCTCCGCCCATATCACTCACTCATAGCGGGCAGCCAACGCTTTGGGAGCCACAAGGCCCCACGGTATCCCTCCATCAGTGTGGCATTCTCGTATACGGTGCACATTTACCCCAGAACTCAGACACCAGTCCCTGTCCACTGTTTCTCTCGGAAGATGCAGAAATCGAGCACGGCCAGGCCTTTCCGAGCCGTTCTGGGGCGCGGAGCATCCTCCGGTCACTCGCGGCAGCCCGGGACGCGCGGCCGAGCCTGGCGGGACGGGCACGGCGCTGTCCAAGGTGCTGATCGCGGCAGGCCGAGCACATGCGGCCTGGCGGTGTTCGCAGGGAAAGGAAATGTCACAGATTTCACGCAATATTCTGCGCTGGAAGGGACCCACAAGGATCGTCGAGTCCAGCTCTAATCTGAATGGCTCATATAGGGATCAAACCCATGACCTTGGCGTTATCAACACCATGGTCTAACAACCGAGCCTATCACAGGATGAGGTATGCCCTATTGCCGCTGTGGCTGTAGTGGGAAACAACTGACCTTCCAGACAAATAAGACATTTTATGTTCTTCCAGTAAGGTATTTCACAAGAGTTTGGCTATTTTGCCTTAGCTGCCTGTGGTGGGTTTTACATCTTTCCTATTATGTCCTATATATTCCTATATATACATCACTGCAAATTATGTTTCATTACTATACAGTGACACAGGTACATCATCTCTCAAAATGAAATCACATAAGTGGCATTTTTATGTTTCACAGTGCATACTTATAAGAAAACATACTTCTTAGCATATTGCAAATATATTTACAATGTATTTCATGTTCTGCTAAATGGAACAAGGCTTAGAGAAGTGATTTCTTAAACAAATGCTCTTGGAACAGCTAATTCCAGAGCACACAAGATGAGGGATTATTCTCTGTTAAGTCCTAAGTAATACAGAGTAGCTGGTTCAAGTAGTAATTATATAATATGAAAGAGATGAACAACAGTGACAACATTAATTTCAACATTCTTGGGGATTAAAAGGTTTCAGTCTATTATGGGAACACAATGCCTGAAAATAATATTTTGCAAAACTAAGAAACCTACTTAAGAGAGAGTAATAAGAATTACCTGGTACCATTTAACAGCACTGAGGCAAATGTAGGATCGCAAGGGCCCGTTTACTATCGGATAAAAAATAAGATGCCAAGGAAAAAAGACAGCATCACAAACTCAAACACTAGGTGAGTTAATTCTCCTTCAGAAAATGAAAGTTTAATGAGATATTTTATACCATGTCAGTAACATATTGGATGTAAATTACTAAAAATTTTTAAAGGATTAAGATATCCTATTGAATTAACAATTGAGATTTTTTTAAGAGTAACATTAGAAATAAGAGGGCTTGACATAATCAGTAATTCTACTGCAAAATCAAAAAGCAAAGGAATAAATTCAGGTTAAGAAAATGGAAAAGTTACTAATTTCTTCACATCTCATCTCAACACAGAAGAATTTGGGAGATACAGGATAGGAGCATATACAGTGTATGGTCATACAAGGAGGATTCTTTACAACAAGGTGTTGGAAAATGATGAGCTGAAGAGCAATAAGCCATGAGTAAATTATACTGTACTTCCAAAAATTCTGACAATTTCAAAATGGTGTAGCTGACATGCTTGGAAGAGAAAAATGCAACTGCTTTTTAAAATCATGTGCTATGTCAAAGCATCATCCAATTCTGTAATCATTTTAAAAGCAAGTTCTATTATAAACTTGGTAACTATGAATCTATGTTTTCTTTTGGTACTGATTGATAAACTCTACATAATGGTTGACATTAAATTATAATAATTATATGTGTATAAAATTAAATATTACAGACATTATTTTTTTCTGTTTCTGCAAGTTAAATTACACCTTGATAATTATAGGAATTGTATTAATTTGGTAAACATTCATGCTAGGCACTGGAAGAAACAGGCACCCTATTCAAAAGACAATGAAATGTCACAATACAGACAGCAACCAAGGCCACAAGACATTTATTCTCAGAAATTTGATTTAGAAATGTCTTTGGGTAATCGTTTCCCAACTTAGGTCTGGGAAAGGGATGAATAAGATATAAACATTATTGAAATTAAATTAATCCATAATTAGTACAGAAAGCAATAATTTCTGGACATTTGGAAGTGATGCAAGTACATCAGTAAACAATATCAGCTGAAACTGCAGAGGGAACACAATTACTGAAAGCTGCATTGTGCCTTAGCTATGATGTTTTTACCATAAGATCTTGTCAAATCCTCTCTTTCCAAAGTGAAAGAAGGGTTTCTGATTTCAATGGCAAAAATCTCACTCTAAGAACTTCCATCACAGTATATCTTTTTCCCCAAATAAATGCAAATGAACTTCTACATTTAGTTCCATTTGAACTTGCTGTAGTAAAATAATGTTTAATATTAGTTGCAGAAGTTAGATGCTAATGTTTATATTCTTTCTTAAAATGTCTATCATGACCTTTGGCTCTAAAATCTATGTTAGCACATGGGAACAGTCCACTAAAATAGTTATTTTTAGTCTATAGACAATGAAAAAACGACTGTGTTTCTGGCTGCCAACAAACTGACACCAGAATGCATTCTGATGCCCCTCAGTGGAGCACTCCATTTCTTCCAGCAATGACACTGTGTTTACACAACATAGATCAAATCAACATACATACAAATTGGATCTAAACAGCTTTATTTAGTGTGCATTTTAGGTAAAATCCTATGTGTACTGAAGTTATTAATCTAGGTGATTTGAAGAACTTGGTGATTTATTTTAAATTCTACTTATGTGAAGGCTATCTCAGGCTCCATTTTATGATATGATCAAAACCAATGTGAAACAACACCTTTGCACACTGTGATAACTTTTACACCTGTTTTAAATCCTTTCTTTACAACTAGGATAGTGTAGGATGATCAGCCCCAAAACATGTTGTTAATATTGTTTGGGGAATTAATCAAAATTTCAGCTGGTTGATGATAATTATTAGATTAAAAATTGTAAGGTCAAGCTGACCTCCTTTTACACAGTAGTTGACAAGGTTTTCAAAATACAATTCACAGTACTGACTTCGCAAAAGGTCTCAAAAAGCTTAGCTGTCAAAAGGAATCACGAAATATCTTAACCATAAGTCACTACATAGCAAGAACATACAATATGCAGGTTTATCAAATATGACATAATTTACTAGCCATAATACACATTTTCAGGAGAACTGAAGTAAATAAAATACTCAAATATTAAATAAAGTAACAGTACTACCTCTCATAATGACAAGAAACTTATAAAGTAACATAATACTATTAAGCAGTGTAATGCAGACCTTTAATTAATTAATTTCATTGTATGACTTCGTACTACCAGATTTAACTAAGCACTGGAACAGATCAATTAAGGACTGGAATAGAGTCACACTGCACTTCAGTCAGTCTGCCAACTGAAGTAAAGTAAGCCTACTTTTAGGACAGCAAATAGCTCTTTTCAAGTGCTTCCAATTGTAAAAGAAAATAGGGGCTATAAACTGCTATATGATATAATTTTCTAGTGTAACCCACTGTGCACAAGCCTTTATAAAGGCTTTATAAAACTGCCACTCCTCATAAAACTCCACTTATCCTCAAAATAGATCTTTTCCTCACATTTTTGCTCTAAAAATGATAAACTAATAATAAAACAGACTAAGACTCCTAAAAGGAAGAAAGTAGATTTGTAGGGCACCTACATAATTATTTTGTGTAGGAGCTAACAGGTATATAACAAATGATGATGCTGGAATGGCTTTGTAATTAATACAGTAGGCTGAGTACCAGGAGATCTGTATTCTCTCTCCACTGCATTTATATACACGCATATGTATGACCAAAATAATTTATTTCAAGATTTCCAGACATGACTGCTAACTTAGTATTATTACCAGGTTTCCTACTTTGATATTTAGGATCCACTGCAAATAAGTGTGTTAGTCTAGCTGCTCTAAACTTGAAAATGAAGAAAAATAGTCAAGTCCAAGTATTTTTAAGCTCAACATCCAGTCATCAATGGATCCTTTGCAATTTTTTGCAACCTATCTTTAAGTGGAAATAACATGCCAGACTTTTTCATAGGCCACTGTTTTGTTTTTTATAACTGCATTGATTTCTTCTAGTGTTATAAACACCAAACTATGTTCAGCACAGCATACAGAGCATCTGCATCAAACAAGAAATAGTGCCTCATAAGAAACATTACAGATAAAAAGAAAAGTAATAATCTCACTTGAAAAGCATCCCATCCATCCTGTACACTGAAGGAGATGCGGGTGTGATTACAAAGAGTGGGTTCAGTCCATGCGTAAATAACAGAGGACAGACATAAAGTCTCATGAAGGAAGGTTGATGTTTAGGACCTGAATATTATTGCCACCTCATTTCTGTTATCAACAGCTGGATGGTCCCTTTTCAGCTAGACAACAGTAACCATGATTAGGATATCATGTATGATAAGAAAGAAACAGCAGAATTCTTATTTATTATTGCAATAGTTGCTATTGATGCACGTTGTTGTCTTGGCTGGTCATAGAATGAAACCTGAAGCTGTTACTAAAAATTACTTTCCCAGATGCTGAATCCGTGCCTCAGAACAAAACTCTACTCTTAATGCAATTTCATTTGCATAACATCTCTTAATTTTCTATAGTCAGCAAGAAATGGGTTCTACAAGCAAACATATGAACTCAGTTTCAGATGTCAGAGTCCTTGCTGAAAATAGCACATAAAGAGGGAACTTCCTCTTTGTGCCCTTCTGCCACAACTGTGTACCTTCCCCTGGCATAGCTTGATCTGTAGTCCCATTTGGGTTTGTTCAAAGAACACAAAACAAAGCCTGCTCTATGCTCTATTGTTCTCAATTCTCCCGATACCAAAGGTATCTGACTCATTAGAATGAATCTTTTTTGCACGTCAACTTTCATGATGCCAACTCTTATTCAAAGGTGAGCAAGACATTTCCAGCGGAGGCAATCGGCAGGTAGATGTATCGCAACATCAATATTCATTTTCAAGTCCTTGTTAATTGTATTGCTCTGCAAACATCATCTTTCTTCTGTAATCTTATATCTCAAGAGAGATGTGTAACTGCCAGAAGCAGTAACCTGCATCTAAATGAGTTAGCTACTAAGGGATACAGGACATTGCTCCTCAGAATTGCCTAAGAAATTTTAAGATACCAACAGAAGTTTAGGATCTATTTTTAGGTTCTATTTCTAGTTTTATCATAAGAATGCGCATTCATGAGGGGAGATAAGGCTGAGTATTAGCATTCCTAAGTCAAGAAATAAGTATGATTGTTTGGTGCACAGAAGACTCACATGGGAGACTTACAGTCATGGGAGGCAAAGTCAACCTATAGCATTATTTTTTTAAAATGAAAGGTATATTAAGTGTTGATGGGTCCTGTCCTACTGTCTTCTGCACATGCTTTGTAAGAAGCTAATTCGTGTATCTCATGATACATGAAATACATTTAAACTCAGAGTTTAAATATTAAGAGACTGGCACAGAAAAGTCATAAAAACATTTTGAAAATGCAAAGCATTTTAGGCATCCCAATCATTTATTCTGGAGGAGTGTATAAAGATGAAAAACATTAGACATCTATCCATTCAGAGCCAGTATTCAGTATCAGTTTAGCATCCTTCTCAGCAGAAAGAAAAAAACTATTAAAATAAAAGGTGAAAATGTGAAGCAGATTTAAATCTCTAAGTAACATTCAATCTTGACAAGGTATTGAACAGTTAATTGAAACATGACTAAAATCTGGTACACAGTTGTCACAAAACCTATGTTTTTCAGAAAGCAATTAAACAACCCCATGTGTTTTCTGAATAAAGATAAATAACAATGTACTCATTCTATTCAGTAGAGCTCCCAGATATCTTTGTCTATAAATAATTATAGTGAGAGTTTTTATTGCAGCCTATCTCAGTGACAACTGGTTTTCAAATTAAGAATAAATAAGAGACAGAAGAGGAACCGACCCTTACTTCTGATTCCTGAATTTTTTGTTCTTGGTTCAAATAAATGAAGCCAAGGTTCAAATTACCTATGCGACAGTGATATCATCACAATACTCCAGTTGTAAATAAAGCAGCACCACTAAATTTCCTGTCCATTCGCAGAGGGTGAGAACAGTCTCTCAAAACATCCCAGCTAAGGTCAGGTCACCTCTAACACAATGAATGTGCATAGTTATACAAGACAAGCACATGACTTTAATAAACCCTGGTGATTTCTGTAGTTATGTCACATACCTATCATTGTCCCAATATAGCACTGACTCAATAAACATGGAGGAATTCATTATAGTTGGAGAACATTTAACTATTATGATCAACTAAGCATTTTTATCTAAGGTAATGGAAAGGACTAACTACTAGACTACAAAACTTCTGGAAAAAAAATGCAGACAAGCCTATATTGCACTAAAGCCAGGCAAATTCTACCTTTCATAATATCACACAATCAAACACTACTTGTAACATTTCATATGACAAAACATATTTTCCACTTAGACAATCTCTCCCAGGATGCTGCTGTTACTAAATTCTGGGGGTTTTTTTCTGTCAATGTTGAACAGAAAAATTACAATTTTTTCTTCTCCTACAAATCAGGTACACCTCAGTTATAACTCCCCAAATTAATTTTGTTGAACTTCCCACAAAATTAATTTTCCTCATTTTGAGAGAGTGGATGAAAGAAGTGGATAGCTCTAGCAAACTACAAACGGTGTCTTAGCCCTGAGCTCTGGGAAAGAAACACAGCATATTCAAAATAATTATTTTTCCACACTCTACATACAAGTATGCCAAAAGTAATTCCTGAACAGTGAGATTTAAGCACTACTAATGGTACTAAAAGCAACCACTGATTTCCTATAAGCCACTGAAAAGCTATCTTGTGATAGAGAACACTTCCAGCCACATGGCAAACCTGTGGTGGAGCAGGCTCCTGACAGGACCTGTGGCCTCATGGAGAGAGAAGCCCATGCTGGAACAGGTTCATGGTAGGACTGGTGACCCCATGGGGGGCCCACACCAGAGTAGCCTGTTTCAGAAGGACTGAATATAATTCCTGGCTGTTTAGCTTTCATGCAGTTACACTGGAGGGGGACTGACATACAGGGCTCTACAAAGCACACAAAGACAGCCACAGGGACTCTCTGTGTGGTATTCCAGGATTTTAGTAAATTAGAGAAGTGGAATGTGGCTACCCACAGAGATTGATATTTGGAGAAAACACAGGTTAAAAGTTCAAATTTGAGGATTTCAATAATCTATATAAATGAAAATCCCCATATTAGAAAGATCAGAATATTCTTCCACACAGGAAGTGAAAAGCAGTATTATCAGTGGAAAAGATTTCAGAGATGATACGCATATGATGATCTGTGTGCCAATACCAGAGAAAATTTTTCTGTCTTCATACATCATGTAGAAACTGAAAAAAACTCCTCTTATCTGCAACCAAACAAAGAACAAAAATCCCTTGCAGGGGGTGGTTGGAAACAAGGAAAATTGATTTTCCTGTCATTTGCAACACTGCAAAATCTCATTGTAAGAAAGCTGAAGATGCATCTTGATCTAATTGCTACCATAGGACAACATTAGTTCAGCTTGATCACTAAGTGCAATGAATACCCTTCCCAGCAGCGTAACAAACAAAAATTGCTGCAGAACCATCTTCCCCTTCCTTTTGCTGAGAAGCTATACGGCAATGTCTACCCATCTGACTTTGGAAGACTGTGACCTTTTCTGTTATAGATAGAATCTTTGTGCTATAGAAGTATGGCTGAAATCCAGTAATACATGTACTACTGATTAAATATACAGCAAATCTTTAATTTTAAAAGCATTCATCTTAGACCTCCTCCTCAAAAGAGCTATTTGAAATGTTTAGGTTTTCTTGCTTTTGGGAAAATTCTCCCATGACCAGTGATCATATACTGGCAGCTCACATGACTCACTATTTACTGTCATTGGTTTCCAGTCACACAGCCTCATTTCAGTTTTTTCTTCTGAAAAGTCATAAGCTTTCCTCAGAGGAATGACAATTTTATCCTGCATATAAAGCAAGCCAAACACACTCAGTTGAGCCGGGACATGGATAGAGCCAGAGCATGATACTTATGGCTAATTCACTCACCTGAATGCTCCCAGGCTGACAGAGTACTTTGAAACCTTAATCTGCAGTCATGGCTTCATGGTGTTTCATTTTGATTCGTTATCTCAAAATGGAAATCATGAAATCAAGCATTCTCAGCATCCTTAGGCATTTAATTTCCTTTGTAGTATGAAAGCAGTCACTAAGATAGTAAAGCTTAAAATAGGTGTCCACAAAATAAAAAGTACATGCAGCACTTTAATTATGAGGTTTTTTTTAAGACGGCAGTGCTGGAATCAATAAAATTTAGGTGCTATTGGTCTCCTCTGTTTCCCTGTGCATATAAATGGTATGTTTAACTGACGTGGTGACCAGTTCACAAAAGAAAACCACCTTTTAAAAACATTCTGGCATTATTTGTCTCCAGTAAACCAACTAACACCAGTTTGGAAGTTTAATCTAACAACTTTGGAACTATTGCACTGAACTCAAAACACAGCTCTACAAACTGAAAGTGCCATTCACCTTATGTTCCATAAAAAAGTAGCAGCCCAGACAAGCTGGGTAATTACCTAATGTGGTAACAGCAAGCATTTAAAAACAGATCATTTAATAAACATACATAAAAGTGGAGGAACTTCAAGCTAATATTTTTAATAAATATGGGGGTTTTAAAAAGTGTTCACATTTCTCTGAAGAGTACATCCTGCTCATTGTGCTAAGTCTGACCATAAAACACATAAAGCAGAGAAAGGACAGAAACTATCGCCCTATTTCCTTTCCACCCTTCTTAACTGGGGATGGCATGGGTTCCAGAAAAAGACTTCACTCAGATCACTTTTTCCTTGTTGTGGTGGATTGACCCTGGCTGGATGCCTGGTATTCACCAAAGCCACAACCACTCCCGTATTAGCTGGGCTGGGGAGAGAAAATATAATGAATGGCCCATGGGACAAGATAAGGACAGGGAGAAATCTCTCACCATTTACCTTCACAAGCAAAACAGACTCAACTTGGGGAAATCAGTTTATTTTATTAACAATCAAATCAAAGTAGGGCAATGAGGAATAAAAACTAAAACACCTTCCTCCCACTCCTCCCTTCTTCCTGAGCCCAACTTCACTCCCAATTTTTTCTACCTCTTCCCTTCCAGCAGCACAAGGGAATGGGGAGAGGGGGCTGTGGTCAGTGCATCACATATTGTCGCTGGTCCTCCTTCTTCCTAAGGGACAGGAGTCCTTACTTTGCTCAAGTGTGGGGTCTCACCCATGGGACACCATCCTCCATGAACTTCTTCAATGTGAGTCCTTCCCACAGCCTACTGTTCTTTATAAACTACTCCAGCATGCGTCACTCTTCCACGGGATGCAATCCTTCAGGAACAGGCTGCTCCAGTGTGAGTATCCCACGGGGTCACAAGTTCTGTCAGTGAACCTGATCCAGTGTGGGCTTCTCTCTTCATGGATCCACAGATCCTGCCAAAAGCCTGCTTCAGCACAGGCTTTCCATGGGGTCACAGCTTCCTTTGAGCAGCCACCTGCTTCCTTCAAGCATCCTCTGCTCCCCCACAGTCCTCCACGGGCTGCAGAGGCACAGCTGCCTCATCATGGTCTTCTCCACAGGCTGCAGGATCTGTGCTCTGGCGCCTGGAGCACTGCTTCCCCTTCTTCTTTCCTGACCTTGGTGCCTTCGTAGTTGTTTCGCATATTCTCAGTCCTGTCTTGAGTTGCAGTTGTGCAGGTTTTTTCTCTCCTTCTTAAATTGTTATCCCAGAGGTGCTACGACCATTTGCCTTGGCCAGCAGCTCTATTGGACATAGGGAAAGCTTCCAGCAGCTTGTCACAGAAGCCACTCGTATGGGCTCTCACCCAAAGCCTTGCCATGCAAACCCAATAGACCTGTGTGCTGTTCACAGAACAACCAAAGCAAAGCTGTCTATAACTGCTACTTCAGTTCAAGCCACTTATTCCCATATTTGAATAAGCGATAGTCCTGGGACTGCCACTTCTGCTTCTCTGTCTTTACACCTGACATTGAAGCTGAATAAGCGATAGTCCTGGGACTGCCACTTCTGCTTCTCTGTCTTTACACCTGACATTGATCTTGCTAGCCTGGATATTAATTTCATGCGTCTTGGACAAACTGGTAGTTTAGGAGAGACAAAAGCAATAAAACCAGAATGATCTCTTTAAATGGCAACAGTGTGATTTTAGCAATCTTGTTAGTGTTCATCCCTCAAAGATTTTCACACTACAAATGCAGTTACTGCTCCAAGCATCCCTAGGGATATTTTCTTCCTTTTACTTTGGTTGATGGTTGCAATCACCATTTTATAGCACATATAAACTAGAAGCAATTGTATTCCAGCTTTTAAATCTCTAAGTATCTCGGTCTGATAATTTTCCTGCAAAAACTAATGAACTAAAGGAACTGATGGAGTTTGTGAGACTGAAAAGTGCTGTTCACAGCAATCTGTACTTTTCTCAACCAGGGCTCTAAACGACATGTTACCCAAATATGGATTAATGGACTGTATTATTCTTGTTTAGGCATTTATTCTAACTCCTCTGATAACAGGACAGAAAATGACAACAGTTAAGAACAGTGGGGTTATTGGAAGTCTACTGATCCCAGTATTACAGATCAAACTCTGCTTTCAGTCACCAATTCAGCCACCAGAGAGGCGCTGGCAGGGAGGGGCTGGGCCAAGATCGGAGCTGCTACTCCGTGCCCGGGGTCGCAGGGCAGCCGGCCGGGACGGGCAGCAGGGCCCCCGGCGGCCGCCCAGAGCCACCTCCCCCGCGGCCCCGGCGCTCCGCCCAGCCGGCCGAGGCGGGGCCCG
>VWPU01019688.1:0-29968 GCA_013398955.1 Callaeas wilsoni
GAACCCAAACCCCTACAATGACCTTTACTGATGTTTATTACATGGCCATAAAATTCTCTTTCAGTTCAAACTTTGAATACATGTGTATCCATGGAATAAATGTAAAATGTTGTAAAATGACATAGTTTTAACACAGAAACATATTGACTTATAGGTTATATATTCTCTATTGTATCCCACTCACTGTCAGGTTTTGTTCTGTTTCCTTTCTGAAAGTAAATCCTATCCATGAGAGCTACTCATCTCACAGAGCAATAAAACATACAGATCACACACAGTTTAACCATTTTCCTATTGGATATGTCTTTTTATGCCTGACTGAAGCAACAGGATGCCTGCAAATAGTGCAAGAAAAAAAAGTAACATTAGAATCAAAAATTTAATTTTGGCACATTGGGAAAAACAGTGTCCCATACAGTTTGTGCCACATGAACATCAGTAACCCAAGGCAAAAAGGAAAAATGTGGACCTGATCCTGTTAGAATATACTGAGGAGAGATCACTTTAACCACAAGCAATGGCGCTTGATGCAGCTTGAGACCCTTTTTTTAATCCTTTTCCAGCACACCAGCTTTGCAAAGATCCAGTAGAGCCTGGGTGCTTTGTTCAAGAGTGAGATTTATGACACTTTTGCCTAGTACCTGGTAGTGTATGAAAGTATTATAGATTACACTGTCACTCAGTGTGTGTTTTCATTATGAATGCAATTTACATTGCTGGAGATTCTTCCTTAAGGTCATGAAGGCAGTATGCTCTGAGCATCTGTTTTGATGGGAAATACACTTCAGCCTGTTCCTCTTTATTGTTTACCTTCCTGTAGTTGCTTTTTCTGCGCATCCTCTACTTCCTTTGAAAAGGAAAGTCAGACCTATTTCACCCATATGTGAATGTAGGTACAGAGAATAACACAGTTACACAATTTACATCTTCACCCTTCCCAGATTTATCATGAAATGTAAATCAGACAGCAAACTTTTAAGATAGGAATAGACCTGACTACTGTCAAACAATTTTAATTCTTATATGCATTAAATTCTACCTAAATGTATGTTGTATAAACTACAGAAGACAGTTCATTCAAATATCAATGAACTAATAAATTTTGCTCTTTTTACATATTTGCTGAAGTAATGAAAACATATGGCAGTCAATGCCCATATTCAATTCTCCAGCTGATCATAAAATAAAAAAATGCTGAAATTCTATAGGGGAGTTACAAGCTTTATGTTTCAGAGACACAGAATTCAAATGCAATTAAGAGGTAATTTTATTCAAATTCTCTTCATCACTATGATTATATAGCAGTTAATTTTATCTTCTTTAATGCAAAAAAGAAGTATCTGAAGCATTTCATGTATTGTCTCTAGATTCCTAGGGAATCTGAGCAAGCATTGTTAATCTGATAGATGACATACACTAGCAGTTCATATTAAACTCAAATCCTCTTGAAGTTATGCTTTAATTATAATTTCAAACACTTTACCATCTTTGTGATTGTAATGCATATTACTATCTTACCACTTACCTGTAACAAAGTAAGAAAAGCAATTGTGCAGGATACAAAATCTAAGAATGAAATGATGAGAGAATTCCCACAGTGTATGGAAAACTGATGAGAAGGCGATGTCAGTAAAGCCATAAGGAATTAGGAGAACCTGTGACTAAACTGGGGATTGAGAAGTTGCTGGAATCCTGTCTATTACATGAACAAATTTGCACCCACCTTTAAATTTCACCCCATAAGCCTGAGTTATCTTAGAAATGAGGTGTAATAGGGAGGGAATTATCTATATTTATTCTTTTAGGTGGAACTCTTTCTCACTTTAATAGTTTTGGCCTGCATATTCCTGCAGCATTGACTGACATTTAAAGAGCAGAAAGTACAGAAAAAGGCAGAAAATGATTGAAGGTGAGGTACAGTGAGGTCAGTGTCATTCATCGCTATGTGTAGGTTATGCAAATTCAGTCTCATTTAGACATAGAGAAGTGATTGGCAGCAGGATGGAGGGATAGCCATTTATAACCTCACAGCAACCAATATCTGACACACAACACAAAGTGTCTCAGTAACACTTAAAATGTTCAATCACCAAAATGGAAAAACTAATAAGAAGAAGTTGGAGACCTTTAGTGCTCGTTAAACTTGCACCACTGATCTCTGTGCTAGGGAGCCAAGCTAACTCTAATTATGTCTAAATACAAGCATTTACAATAGTTGAACCTTTTCTATGCAATGACAGAATAGAAAGGAAGGTCAGGGATGTATTCCAAGATCACAGCTGCTGTTCATAATGGTTTCTCATCCCACAGGCTACTCTCCCCATCCTTTAACTGTAGGACTGAATTTTGACAGCTTCAGTTCAAAACCTTCCCATAATCAAGTCCTATTATATGGGTATATATATTATTATACACATGCTTTCCAGAATTTCTGAAGGAAAGTTACCTGATCCTTCTCTCTGTCAATGAAGCAGGTCATTCTAGATTTTCATGTAGAACTATGATGCAGTTCCCAGAGGAACTACCTATTAACACAGGGTTGCAAAGCTGTGCATTTTTGGCAAGTGATTAGAAGTCTGAACTGTTAAAAGGGAATATAGCAATAGTTTAGGAGAAGTGGAATATATGTATTAAAACTTAACCTCCTATTTCTTTTCTCTGATCTATTTTTTAATATTTTATTCTGACCTTTGTCTTCTATGGAAAACTTGCAAATGCGGGAGAGCAAGGGCTAGAAAACTGTAAGAGAAATGTGAAGTATTGCCTACTTACTCCCTTTTCCAATGATAATGCTATGGATAACTTCCATTGTTAAATTTCTGAGTTTGAATATGCTAGGTTCCAAATTAATGCTGCAACCCGTGAAGTGCCATGAATTAGATATTTTCAGAGCAAGTTTCAGAGGAAAGGTTGCAATTCCCCTTCAATCTTCCTCTTTACTGTGCTTACATTTTGTGATGTGCCAACTTGGTTCTTCAAGACAAAAGAAGAAGAAACTTGAAAAGACTGATAATTTTAGTCAAGGCTTTAATTTTGAATCAGCTCAGATAGAATTAAAAGGAGATGAGGAGAAAGTCCTGTACCTTACAAAATAGTATGTTTTTTGTCATTAAAGCAATTCAGAGCAGTTCTATCCATTTCCTGTTAGGAGCTTATAGTAACCTGTACTTCAAAGATATTAGCTAAACTTGCAGAATCGTGAAGCTTTCAACTTTAGAATATTAAGCAGCAAATTCTAATATTTTTATATGCCCGTATTTCAACTCTCATTTGTGAAGAATCATCTCCACATCTGATTTGGTCTAATTCAGAGGAGCAATATTTTTCATGAGAACAGCTTTCAAAGAAGCAGAAAGAGAGCCAGTAGTGATTTATGGTTTCAAAAGTTTCTTTTCAGCCTGTTCCTTAGCTAATCAGTTTCCAGAATGCCCACTGTATCTATATTTTGTTATTTACCCTTAGTTTCAGTAACTCCTGCTGATGGAAAACTTTTGCCTTATCACTCCAAACAGATCTGCTTTTGAACACTGAGGAATTAAATCAGTGTAAATCAATTCGTACACACAGAACATAGTTCATGTATCTGTGTTCAAGTAACTTCCATTATAATGTCTTTTAGATTAGCTATGAGAAGGTTAAATTTAAAAGAATTTATTGTTATGAACTATTATTGTGCCTTTGGGTTTCAGATTCAGGCAGTAATAAATTCGATCCGTAGTTAGCAGGATATTTTCCAGGAAAGTTAAGATGTTCCCAAAAATGTAGCCAAAAGGTATTTTTCCAGGAAATACTTTAATTTCCCATCCTAAAAGAAGAGCAAATTCTCAGAAATTCTTGCCAAGTAAACTCTGAAAATATAAGAAGTCATTTGAAACAGAACACGTTAGTTATTGAGATGTCACTGATGGAAGCACATCATTGTGACTTTGACTTTCAAAATTTTACAGAAGAGCCTTTTTCATCACTGTTTAACTATATTTCAAAAATGAAGTTTTGAACTAAATGACTGTTTAAAATGTCCAAATCAGAGTAAAATTTTCAAAGCAATTGACTCAGTGTAGTTACATTTCATTAACAGTTTCAAGAAAATTTCAGTTTCTTTCAAAACTCTGAAAAGCTTCAGTGTTTCCTAACAATGACAAGATCTTGCTAGAAAACAAAACTAAATTTAGTATTTCTTTCATGGAAGGGACACTCCTTCTTTCCTTTCTTTAAATGCAAGTAACTCTGTATGCTGAGATGGAGATTTTGGAGCTTTCACTTCTCTAAAATAAAAGTAAACATTCCTGCAGAATCCTCAGTCCTGCTTAAATCATAATGTGATTAACTGATATTTTACCCCTCCTTATCCTGAAGTTTATCTGTCTATATCACCGTGCAGAGAGCTCTTCCCTATTCTCTGTGCACACACTGTATTTCAGGTGGGTAATCTGATTGTTCTCCATAATATTGTTAGGCAATTTTGGGATCCCATAAGGACAGCTGGTCATTAAATAAAAATATTATTATCATACAGTGCATTGCAGCCATCTCAGCATCAGAAAATCTGTGATAGTGTAGGGCAAGATATAAGCAAATAAAATTAAGATACTTAAAGCAATAGGTAATTTTTTGAGAAAATGGCAAACAAGCAACTGAAGCTGTAAATTCAAGGCCTGTGTCATTGTTATCAGTTCAATAACTTCCCATGGCAACACAAAAGAAGGTGTTTTGTTGATTTTTTGCTTGAATCCATTAACTGTTGGAACCCCTAAATAACAAAAATGTGTAGGCTTTCATTATTGTAGTTCTTTATCGTCTTAGCCCTTAATTGATAAATTTATTTTGCATTGTATTGAAAGTATTTTTTGAAGTGAGGATGAGGGATAAGCAAACCCAGTCCCCTCAGCCTCTCCTCACACTTTACATGCTTCAGTCCTCGCATGCTTGTTAAATATGTGATACCTTGTCAACCATGAAAAGGGCAGAGATCACAGGCTGGCTGTTTTCATGAGTCAAGATCTGTAAGTCAGGCCGTTCCTTCTCCTGGGTTTTACAGGACAATCCTGCTAATAGATAACTGGTACTGATGCAGTAGCTCAGCCAACACCGGGAAGATGCCTTTCCACATGTGGCAGCTCTCTTTAGCTGCTACTAACCACACAGACAAGCAGCTGAGAGACCAGTACAGTTCATTTGTGTCTGCCTAGCAATCACAAATCTATAGCGTTCTGAGGAAGGGAATATAAATAGCAAAAAATTTGCCTCAGTTCCTTCCTGATCTTCAGCAGCATAGAAGCTGGTGGACATCCTAACAAACCAGAGACCCAAGGATAAATACATCAGGAGCTGCATTGCCCATCTCCATCAATTCTCCTGGACTCGCTTTCAGAATCTCGTCAAAATCCTGGAAATCCCTAGGTAGTTACTAACCCAAGTAATTTAGTACTCTCCACTCACATCCAAAAATATATGAGCAAAACCCCAAACCAAGAAAGATCCTAAACCAATAGGAAATTGCATATATGCTTTGTGACTTACTAGGACAAAAAAAGATAGTGCTCTGTCTCCAAAAAATAAATTTGATGTTAAAAGAAAATATGACTTGTAAGACTATCAAACTCAATTTACATCAGACTTACTCTATGAAGTACCATGCGTGAAAATAATGAAATTACTCCATGATTTTCCACACAATTTCTTTTCCCTTGTGATTTCAGTGTGTAAGAACCGAAATTATTCTTGAATAATATTCAAATGTTTCTAAAGTGCACCTAGAAAATTTTCTTTTTCTGGGCTCTAGGGATTCTGAATTCTGCAGACTGTATTAAACGTGCATCATAGGAAGAATTATTAGACTTGACCTTTTCCCTGAGATCTTCAGAGAAGTGGTGAGTTGTGCTGTAGATTTCTCTCTCCACCTTGTTAGTCGTCCGCTCTTTCCTAGTTGTACTCACACCCTTGAAGAGAGTTAGGCGAGTAAACATCATCACTTATCAAAAAAAGCAAGCCAGGGGCCCTCCACATCTCCTCCCTCTTATTTACACATGAAGAGTCAGTAGTTCATAGCGACTGATCTATGATCAAGGAAATTATATTCATTAGTAAAACAAGAAACATTCCAGAGGTGCACAGCACAGCTTGAAGTACTCAGCTGAGGAGCTAATTAAAGACAGATAGCTGAGTGGGTAATGAATAAACACATATTGTGTGGGTAGAAATAGCTAGCACAAATATGTGTATTCCCTGTTATATTTGACGGGAAAGTAAATTATCATATATACTGAAGCAAATTGAACAGTAAGAGCTCTCCTGCAGCTTTTAAGCGCAGACTATCCTTAAAAGTGGGATGCAGGCAACAGGATCAGCAAATGGAGCCCCTGCAATGGTGCTTTTGCAGCTCCCAGCCTGCCACCACAAGGTTCTGTGCTGCCTGCAGCTCTGCCTGCCACAGTAAAAGCAGGCCAACGCTTTCCTAGTCAATCGTGCATTCCCTGAACAGGAGCACAGACCTGTTTGACCCTGTGAAGAAGAGGCTTTGAATGACTTTTTCTTTCTGCACCCCCTTCCCTCACCCATCACTTCTGTGCCTCCAGCCAAGTGATCCTTCTGTGGGCGCTCACCAGTGCAGCACTCCTGGTATTTCACATACTGGTGCCAGGGAGTGCCCAGATAGGGTAACCAACGAGGTGATAGGAAATATCTACCCATTAACATCAAGTAGCACTGCAGACATTTAACTTCACCATTTGAAGAGGATCAGATTGTTTCTGCAAGGAGCAGATGCAAATGGCAGGGCTGCCTGTAGCTGTTAAAAGGCTTAATGTTGTCTTTTTTTATCAGATTTGTAGACTACGATATGCTGCACACCAGCCATTTCCAGAGGCTGCTTTTTGCACAGCAGTCTGTAAATGAGCAGAGAAAACACTTTTCATGACTTGAAGAAGGCCAGAAGACATATGAGCTTTGAAAACACAGATAGAGAAGAGCTCCTAGGGGAACTCAAATAGCCATTTACTAGATGAAAAACAATATTAAGCTCAAGTTTTCCAATGCTTATCATCAAACTGAAAGTTGAATGCACAGTTTTGAATGCATCAGTGTTATAACAAATCCTACCTAGCCACTGGTGGTGCAGATTGCTAAACATTTCTATGACATCCAGTCTTCTATCAGAAGATGGTGTGGCTCAAATAAGAAAGACAGCTTGCATAATCTTGATTTTCATGGATGAGGTCAGGGAGAAGGAGAGTCAGTTATAAAGTTTAGCCTACCTAAGTTTGTATTTCTATACTCACAGGTATTTTTACTTCTAATTTTCCTTGGAGTGTTAAGGCCCTTTTTAAATTTGTAAGGGGTACAGAGATGGAGGGATCCAGTCAGTAGGAGTTCAGGCAGGTGGCTGCACTAATAACCAACTTCTTGGCTTAGAGATACCACTGAATCCCCTGTAGCTACTGTCCTTGAAGCTGCTGGAAGCCTTCTGCAGTGAACCTCACAATCTCCATGGCTGCAGGCAGCTACACAAACAAGGTATTCCGTTATTCTGTTTGGCGCTTGGATCTACTCTAGTCCTTTTACCCGTCATTTATCTCAGACTATCTAGGTCGTGAGCTGATAGCCTAGGCTTTGTTTGGTTCCATAGAATGGAGGAAATCCATTACATTTCCAGAAAAGGCGATATAAATAACTTGACAATTGATCCTGCGTGCTCTTACTTGCTTGTGTGTTCTGGGTTAGTTTGTTTCATTTAGTAATATTGGACAGATGGAAACAAAATCCTGGTTTTTTCTCTGCTGCATTGTAAATAAGCACTGTCTTACTCCTTCTACCTCTGCATTTATGAAAGATAGGCATATGTAGCCCAAATATGCAGCATTAAGCTTATCTGGATAAGTTTAAATAGAAGTGATTTCAAACTCCCTTAGATAAAGATTACCAGGTGTAAATTTAGACTTGATATTGTAATATATAATGGTTGAGGTGTTTTTGTGGTCTTAACCACATTATACTGCTTCCTGCAGCCACAACTACAATTTCTATAAAAGATACACTCCAAGAAAAAAAAGTTCTTACAAAAAGTACCTAGTATTTCCATGCAACTTTTATCATATTTTTAAAAATCAGTTAAATGCATTTTGTCTCACTCACACTTATAGTATTTTAGGTCTCCTATTCCAAAAATGGTTTAAAGAAATCTTTTGCCACAAGGCTATTTGATTCAAATCAAATGGACACTGCTGCATGAAGAACTGCTGCCAGCTATAACACCTGATGAATTAGTAATTCCTGGAGTACTGCTTTGCAATTTTTTTAAAGTACTTAAAATAATATACATCTAGGAAATAATTTAGCTGTCAATAAAAAGTCAACATTTATGCACAGTTGACTGAGCCAGATATTTACATGTGCAACACTAAAGGGCTAACACACTCACCTCAGGCTCAGCTGCATCTCTGTTGTCAGGGTCCACAGTCAAAATAGTGACCATCCAAAATACTCACATACTTTGAAATAGAGAATGCAAGAAAAAAGACACTTTACAAGCATAACATGGAAGAATTCTAGGCTTTACAGGTAGGATATGCTCTTTTAAAATCTAACATATATATTTTATATTTTTATCTTTGTTGATTTTTTTTCCACCCCCAAAGTAACTTCTTTGGCCTCCTGGAGTTGTTTTAGGGGGGTTTTGTTGTTGTTGCTGTTGTTCTTTTTTAGTTTTGTTTGTTTGTTTTTTCGGGGGTTTTATTTTCTATATTCTGAATTCATTTTCCTGTCTCCTTCTCCCAGAGTTAACATCTTCCAGAGATACTAATACGCTGCTGGAAGCAGAGTGAGGGCAGAAAGAGAACAGCTTCATGTGGTTCAAAAGCACATTCATATCAGTGTGCCAGAGCTTGTCTGGTTCTCAGCCATTCCCAGAAGGTGAGGAGTTGCCTTTAGAAATCTCCTGTTTTCACCAGGAAGGAAAAAGTCTCACCAAACCATTTCCTCATCAAATTGACTTCCATTTCATCAGGCATCAGAGATGAGCTGTCTGGAGACAGCTCTATCAGCCCTGCTGTGCACAGAACTTTGGGAATCAAAATTCCTTTCTTCAACTGCTGATGCTTAACAATATATCTTAAATATAAATTTATTCTAAAAGTTGTTGGAATTCAAATTTTGAGTGAAAATTAAAATCACTCGTTGTCATGATTCTATTCTGCTTTTGTTTAGGATTGGGGAATACATGAAAAAAAATAGAAGAATGTAAATTTTCAGGTTTTATTTTAATGGGGAAAAAAACTTAAATGCTAAAAGCAGTGCTGTTTCTACTGTGAAAGTGTTTCCAGGGTAGTATATGAACTTCATTATACATTGTGCCAAGTGTAGATTAACAAGTATTTTTGTTTTTTCCCTGCACAAAAGCTCCCTGAAACATACCAGAGTCTCAAGTTCAATATGAATTGTAAGAAAGAAATGTACAGCATATTCACCAAAATGCATCCCATGAGATTTCAGACTGTTAACAATATAATAGCTGTAGTTATACATTTTTGAGTTGTACTTTTGATCCCAAGGTACTCTGAAGCTATTTTTTTTAAACACAAACAAGTTTATTTGCTGCTGACTTACAGTGTTGTAGCATACAGTGTTCAGCAGCACACGAAAAACTTTAACCCAGATGGGTTTCATGAAGTTACTATGGAAATTTAGGAAGGTAGGTTGCAATTGCCCAAATTTTTGCTTTACAACAGATGAACACTGCTCTTTCTGAAAACATCGTTTAATTTTCAGTCACCCTTAGCAAGGGTAACTGCAAAAGTATTTCTTCACAAAATAATATAATTTTACATGGGAAGTCCTTGTCACAAGACCCTACAAATCTTACATCGTTCATAAAGGGACTGACAAATTCAAGGAGGAAAATAATACACGGAGTTATTAAATATATTGACACTTCTGTATCACAAAGTGTTTGAGGTACAGACTTGTGAGTGTTCGGAAAATATTGACAGGGGGTATTAATATCTTATTCTCCTGGCATTGTATTCTTTCCTAGATATTCACAATTATCATGGGCACAAGAAAGCTGGATGGATCTTTAATGTGACATTATCTTCTTAACTTTTACATCTAAATTCTTACAGGAGAGGTCAGCCCAGATCAAATACCTCAAAGGTAATGGTATTGAAACCAGTACAGCAGAGCAATTAATGGCCATTTTCAAAATTAAGCAAATACTCAAATGCCATAATCTAAAATAGAATAAAATAGAATAGCATGATTTAGTGAAGTGATAGTAATAATGTTATTCTAATTATTTTTTCTGTAAAGTACCGGTACCATATAAATAATAAAAATATAGTCCTTGTCATGTGTGCCAATAACTTTTCTTTGGCTCATTTAATTATATTCTTAATAGATGCAAAAGTAAAATCTTTGCAAAGAGAGAATATTTTTTATATAGCTCCAAAGGAAATTATATATTCAGTTAATATTATTTCTGTGACATGAACTAGCTCATGGTGTTCACCAATGTGTTAATTTCGAAAAAGAAAATAAATCAATCTCTCTGCTTCAGTTTTTAGTGGCCCATCAGAAACAGAGCAACAGTTTAAGTGAACAATTTAATTTGTACTCTCACTATGAATATTTGATCTAAATTAAGTACCAGGTTACCTTTCCCTGCTGTTCCTGATGACAAAGCTAATTTTCTTTTTCAATTCAAATTCAGTGACAGGCAGCTGTATTACTCACGGACAAAGGAAAGCCCACCTTTTATTAATGTAGTTCAAAAGATTTATACTTTGAAACATCATAAGACAGCATTTAACTCTTCATTTCTGTGAGTAGAAATGGATAACATTCAAGGAAATCAATGTGTTTAAAACATATTTTGCTTATGCTAATGCACCATTAAGGAGATGGCATAACTGAAGTGGGAACTTTGTGCATACACAGACACCATTAATTGCTCTGATGTTCCTACTGGGACTTTGAGGATTTTATCTTCTTCCTCTGAACTCCATGTAGAGTGTTAGCTACTGCTTTTCCCATTTTTGTCAGACACAACAATTCCTCTCTAGGCCTGAGAATCAAGGACACCTTACTGTCTCAGGCCCCGAGAAATGTAAACAAAAGTGAGTTGGGGGGGGAGCAATATAAGAGAGTGGGACTCCACTGCCTGAAGCTGTAATTGGACAACTAACCTCTGATATGCAAATGGACAAAACTTATATCTGTCCGAAAAACATGTGACTGTGTCCATCTTGAGTGCAGTCTCTGCGAGACTCCTGCACTGCCCAAGGTGTGCCCTGTAAAGGCCTTTCAATAAATACCTACCCTTTATCCTTTCACTCTGTCTGGCCTCTGTTCCAGGTCAGTCATTAAAGAATTGCAGGATGACAAATATATGAAAATATAAAAGCTAAAATCCTAAGGCATCACTACAATAGTGTGGAGGTTTCTTTCCTCTTTTCTTTCTGTCTTTAAGACGTCACTGCTAGAATAGCCAAGGCACGACTGTGCAACAGGGGAGAAGTGTTTGGCCACTGACACTGTAGAACACATGTCCTGGTTACAGAAATTGAGAGTGGGCAATAGAAGCAGCGTAAGAATGATAAGAACTGAATGAATACTCTTTTTCACAAAGTAAAAATGCAGTGTTTTCTTGGGTGAATGCTGATGGCTGATGATTTAGAGATTCTGGGATCTTTTTGAGGATATGCCTTGGCTAAGGACAAGGGATGTCTCTTCGTAGTATTCTTCTAGTTCCTATACATGTTGTCCCTAGAATCCCGCACCTAAACCTTTGGATTAAATAGTGAGTTAGCACTTGAACAGGTTGAATCAAAACCTCCTAGATATTGAGCTTTGGGCAATTTGCACTTTGTTTTACCCATATTAATAATAAAATAGGTATAATCATATAATGAAATTTAAAATTGGGACTTGGAATACAATTTTAATCTTAATAGATCAAAACACAGATTGTGAAGCCTATGTTATTAAAACGATTCCTTTTACACATACATTCAACTACCACCCTCAGCAATAAACAATTTTATATTCTTGTCATCATAATTTAAAACCATATATAGCAAAGAATGACCACAAACTCTAATTTTAATTTTAATTCATGAAAGTTTATTATTCCCATAATGAAAGAAAATAGCAGCACCTTCCTCACCAAAGGCTCTGGGAAAAAACAGTTTGGGAAATTATAGTAAATTGTTTATGTGAGTTTATGAATATCAAGTATTATTTGGAACCCATTTAACATATTGCGGACAACTTCATAGGTAGGAAGTGATATATTTGTTGCGGGCTCAGGCATGCAGAGAAGAAACAGATCAGTTTGGGCCACCTGGAGAAAGTGAGGCTTATCACATCTTTGAGCATCCCCACTAGTCATTCCTCATTCCACCAGGGTATAGCTTGCTTACAATTTTGAGAGACAGGACTAAAAGTCCATGGAAACCTTGCTGGTTGCCAGATATGAGGAGAGTATATAAAGACTGTCCAGTGAGGAGTTCAAAATAAAAGGCTCTATATCATAAAAAAAATGTTCATAATTTCTACATAATACTGCAAACAAAATTAGGAAATGGTATTCCCTAAAGAAAATGAAAGAAAGCAAGTTCAGGTCCTGGTACACTTGAAAAAAAAATGCTGGTAAGACACTGAACATTTCTATCCATCCGGCTCTATGCCATCAGGGATACTTTGGGGCTGTGTTCAAACCATCTTTTCATCCCTTATCTTTCCCTTGGAGGAGGATTCTGATAACAGAATCACAAACACATTTAAAAGTATTTGTATAGTAGACTTCTTTGCATAATAATATTTTGCATTTTTCTTTATGATTTTTCATGATTTCCGGAGTCAAGAGTTGCCCATTAATACCAATTAGACACAGAAGTCAAAGACTGCCTAAGCAAACTGTTAGAAATATACCACTGATATATTCATGCAGTGTATTTTTGTGCAAAAAGTAATCAGTTACCATTCAGAAAGAGAGGATAAAACACAGAAATAGTCTAAAAAACACTTTATGTATCTCTGGTTTAAATATATGATTCCCATAAAATGTGACACTGAGTTGAGTTCTCATTATTTGTAGAATTAGTGAATTTGAAACCTGTTGCACTTGGCAGATTTTTTAGGGAATCTACAGAAGATCTTATTTCCAAATTTTTATGTGAAAACCCAAGAAGTTCTGACTTCATTTGCATCTGAGAAGAACAGGTAACAGGAGAGGAGGAACGTCTTTATTGTATTCAAACCCAGTTTGAGAAGCCTCTGCCAGTGGTTTAACCCTCAGCCGTAAGAGCCACATAATAAGTTAGTTAGAAAATGAAGGGAGGGAAAGAGCAGTAGGCAGAACATGTTGTTGTAAGGCTTCCTCCTTACAACATTTTTCTTAGATGTGTGAACTAGCACCCTTCCTTAAAAAAATACTAGAAGAGTTTTAGATGTAATTGATCAAAGCACAGACTGTGTGCTGGGTTCATCCTTACCCAGAATTAGTTAGGCTTAATTAATGTTTACGTGAGGATTATTTTTTTTCTGAAGCCTTGATGATTGCAGTGGACCAAGCCCTTAATATTAAAGCTTACTTTAAAGGCAGCAACTCAAACTACCTTCTAATGCTGTTCTAAAGCATTTAACTGCTAACATAACTATTACAATGCCAAATACCAAATAAATACCAACTCCAGAGCTTTAGTAGCAAAAATTACTGATACAAGTCCCCATTTCCTCCCAAACTGTGAGCTGACACTCATTTGCTGGACTCTTCTCAGGATCGCAGCTTCAGATCACACTACTGCGAAGTGCTCAGTTATTTTAATGGGGCTCAAATTTACTACATGAAGCGTATCATTTAGTTCTGTATGCAACTCAAAGCTTTTTTGGCAAGACGTTAGAGAGTCATATATTTCAACAGCTTTAGCTTTTCTGCTTATTCTAGAGGACATTTAAAATTGCATGTCTGGTAGTGCCATAAATTCAATTTCAAGTTAAGTTTTGCAGTAAACTGATTTAGAAGAAATATACATTTTATAGCCCTACAAACTGGTGGTCATTCAGCATATTCTCAAGCAACTTTTAATTTTATAACCAAGTTTTTTGGTCTCTAGAATATGTAAAGGGGATTTCGTACTGAGAAAAATAACAAGGGAAGACAGATTATCTGTCTCTCTTGTGGAGCAACATAAAGAGTACTCCACTGCTGTCTTCAATATCCTTACCAACATAAATAGTGCAGAGTTGTGATCTACTGATCGGTCCATACATTGTATATTCAGTGCTGCCCCTATCCAATCTGTCTCTAAAATGTTCTTGAATAGAAATGTGAATGTGTTTCAGGCTAAAGCTGCACTACTGCCATGCCTTCCACTTCTCCTTGCCATGAAAATTTATCATTTTCAGAGCATTTTGGGCTTATCCTTACAGGACAACAGCTTGAAATGTTTGCCCTAGATTTCAGTTTTCTTTGGCTGTGAACACAAGTAGCTTTCTAGAACTATACAGGATATCTATTACATTTTCCCTTCTTGCACCCTGGTAATTGCAGGTCTTCTGCACTGTAGGGAGGCCCCATCTCATCTTTTTTCTTCTCTTTCCACTGCTAACAGTAGTAGTTTTCATTTCTAAATCACACTAGCATGTGTGATGCTTGCTGCATAGGAACCAAAGCATTCGTGTCCTGGCAAAGCACTAAGAATGGAAACAATTTCAAGCAATTAAAGTGTCAACTAAATCAATTAAAATCTTGAGAATTTTTTTATGCAAATGACAGTGAAAGTATAATTGGAAAACAGGAGAAATGCATCAGTTAGCTATCAGCTGAATTCCTACATTCTTCCTTACACCCTTAATGCAAAGGAGGATGATACCTTTATTTCTCAAGTTTGGATTTGAGCTGACTGTTAGGAAAGAAACCCACACTTTTTTTACTCTTATGTACTTCAACTGAATATATTTGATATTGAAATTCTCAGGAAAAAAACCCCCATACTGGTAATTCATAAAGTCATTTTTCAGGGGAGCAGACTGGGAAGTACTTCGAATTTTTGCTCAAATATTATTCAAATGGGGCAAGTCCAAATCATATTCTAATGCAACTTGTAAGTCACATAACCGACAACACTTACAAGCAGTAAATGCCTGTGAACATTATGCAGCTGAAGTAGAGCAAGAGTGAAAATAACAAAATTATGTATATAATCCCAAAACATTCTACATTTCATACTATTCATGTAAAGTGGAATGCAAGGGAGTTTTGATAAGTACTACTCTAAAAAGTTAAGTGAGTATTTGGGCAATATAAAACTGGATGAAATCTGTATTTCAGGACTAGCTCAGGTAAATCCTACCCTTCCATTCAGAACTATGATCTTGTACACTTTTCCTGATGCAGGAAACTTAATTTTTCTTGTCATAATAGAGTCTTAGTTTTGGGCCACGGTTGGAAGGAAAGGCATAGAACAGAAGTATTAGAAGGAATATCTTAGGAGTCTGCATTGTTTCCTCACTGCTACCTCTGAAGCTGGCAAAAGAGCCTGGCGGCAGCAGCAGATATTAAGGAGATTTGACTGGAGTTTTGGAAGAGCTTCACAGGGAGATGTGAGCAGCAGTCCCTGGAGCTGCTTTAATTTATGATACTGCATGGACAAACCCATCTCTTGGTCCAGTGTTCAAGACACACGAGAGGATATTCAGCCCTGCTTGCCATACCTGTCCTGCCCATCACAGGGCACATCTCAGAATCTGAACAAATTTACTTGTTCTTTGCTGAAATACTGCAAAAACTATTTCTGCTTTTATTTTTGCTGTGTGATTATAAGTAAGAGTAAGTAAATAATACCCAAGAACTCTAGGAAGTTTGTTTCATAGGATTAGTCTTCTAAAGCAATGGCTAGTCATAGTTCGTCACTCCTTGCATTGCATTTAATTTAACATTTTTATCATTTTATCATGTATTCTTTTGAAGGGATTTGGGCAACACAAAGGGATTTGTACAGTCTTTTGGGTAGTACATAGGAAAAGTTAATCTAGTGATTTCTACAGCCTTTGTGAGGTTTTTTTTTCAATTACTTTTTTAAGGTAATTGTGAACTCTGAGCAAAGCAACCATGTAGGGCTATTTCAAAATTTGTGAAAGTATATATTTAATGCCAGTTATTAATTTATTCCACATAGATGGAGCAGTGGCTCTAATAATGACATTCTAATTGGTTTTCATGGCATTAAGCAGCAGATTAGCTAGAGGTTTAGAGTTTCTTTGTGTGCGGTATTTGCTGGTGACAATTTCACAACAGCATGTACAAATGTACCTTATTACAATTTCAGTGTATAGGAAGTATTAAATTCCATTTGGGATAGCCATCAGCTTTACGAAAAGCTTCTAAAAGTTCCCAGAGGGCAAAGATCTGATGTTATGTAGCAATGCAGTACCTACAGCTGCTAAATGAAACTGTTCTTTCTACATTTGTTTCTACATTCACATGGCATAAACACTTTTAATCTGGCGTTCAATTTGGTACATTGCTGTTTTGTAATTACAGGTGTTTATAATACTCCGTGGGATTCTGGGTTTTTTAAGGTTCTTTTCACTGCTTTCTAGCTTCTGAGTACACATCTCATGGTTTTTAAAAAAAAATTCAATGCAATCATTAAAGCTAGAATCATTTTCTTTTTCTTGTTTTTTTCTTTCTTTCAATTTGGGTTTTGGCTTTTTGTGAGGAGGGGCTGTTGAGGGAAGCTAAAATTTCTACATATTTCTCTGCCTTCAGAAGCTGATTTTTTTACACAATCAAAAGACTAATGATCAGATCCCAAGAGCTAGAAACAGTAAAAGTTTAGCCTTTCTGCACAAGGAAACTAAAACTGATAGTCTCATTCAAACGAGGCAGAAATGATCACACATTTGTCAGAAACTCTCTGCCCTAGTTACTGTGCAGCAGGACTACATGCACATCACTTCAGACAATAAAGAGTTCCAGCCTGCACTGATTAGACTCAATAGTACTATTTTATACTGATCAGAGGGCAAGAGATTGACAGCAAAAAAATATGCCTTTAAATACAGTAGTTCATTAAGCATGTGCATTCCTTTTCTCATACTTGATCTCAGAGACTGATAAAAGTAATTTTTCTACTCTCCTCATCTTTTACCACTCATTTTCATCTATTCTCTTTCTTTCCCTGTTTGATAAAAAAGTATCCCCATATGAAATTTCCAGCACAGCTTCCTAAATCCAGCTGTCCTGGTGTCCCTCGGTGCTGTGCCTCAGTCTGCACTTCCCAGGTGTTAGCATGTTTCCTGCATGCTGATCTCCTGGCTGCAGTAAAGCAGGCATTGATTCAAGCCAGCTCACTCTTGCACCGCTTTGTCTCCCTTTCATCCATTTCTGAACAGTGGCACTGAGCTCCTCACAGCAGAGAGTCAGAAAGGAAGGGAATGAAAATGAGATTTTAGAAACCTGTAAGGCTTGCCCAGTGTTTTTCACAGGGCATGACAAACCTTTCTCATTAGGCATGAGATCAAAATGGGGTCTGACAGCTTTCTTGGAGAATTAATAGGAGTTTCAGCATTGTGCTGAGTCTCATCA
Source organism: Callaeas wilsoni (assembly GCA_013398955.1). NCBI lineage: Eukaryota > Metazoa > Chordata > Aves > Passeriformes > Callaeidae > Callaeas > Callaeas wilsoni. The sequence goes on from VWPU01019688.1 coordinate 17,585, forward strand.
TGAACTATGAATGTGGCCAGATCCCATGTTCAAATTATGTTTAGTAATGTGAGTCAAGTAAATACAGGACTGCTCTCTGCATTTGTCCCCGGCTCATTTGTCTGAAATTTTTCTGTATTACTAAGGCAAAAAGAGCTGAAAGAAGCATTTCAGTGCTGCATCTTTCTCTGATAGATATTTTCTGCTTAAAAACAATTCTGGTCTGAAAAGTGATTATGGAAGGATGTCATCTTTCACTCAGGAGATTTTCTTGCTCAGGACCACCTGTTAATGTGAACGCTGGAATGCCGTCTGCTCTCTTTCCTGCTGGCTGGGTCCAAGAGCACCTATACTCCAGTGAGGGTAGAAGCTGGGCACTTTACCGACTCATCAATCATGGACAGGCTGCTGACTAATTTCCATTATAGTGTCCATCTGTGTGCCCCATTCTGTGGGGACAAAAAGCCACTCTGTAATTATGGATAAGCCTCTAATTATACCTGAGCAACTTCATGAATAGAAATAGGGACACACAGATCAAACTTTGGTAAGTACTTAGTCATCCACAGGCTTCACAGCTGGTTATGGAGTTTGAGCCAGAGAGAAGTTACCTGTGTTTCCCTGGGCCACAGTATAGGACTGGTAAGGAAAGAAAGGAAAGGGTTTTGTCTTCTTTTAACAAGACAAAATGCCTAATTTTGAAACTCAGTGTTAAGTTTGGAAGCACATTCCAAAGAAAACTGTGGAAAAATAAATGAGCAGGTATGTATAGCTGTAGGGTAAATTAAATCCCTGAAGAATCCTATAGAAACAGTGTATGAAATGTTTTTGAGAAACTGAAACACTGATGGCATACAGATTCCAGAAAAATATCTAGGATTTCCACACTATTTTCTCTCCTTTTTTCATTTTTGTCTAAATGTCCTGGGGAACTGAAGGTATTGAACCCTTGTACGGTCATGTAATCTAGAGTATTTATTGCCATTTAAGAATATGTGCAGCTTACATACTGTTCACTCTCCCAGAGGAATCGTAAAATATTGTTGTAGGTTAATGGCATGAAGCTGAGTCAGTGGAGGTTTAGGTTGGATATTAGTAAAAGGTTTTTCACCCAGAGGGTGTTTGGGCACTGGAACAGGCTTCCCAGGGAAGTGGTCACAGCACCAAGCCTGACAGACTTCAAGTAGTTTTTGGACAATACTCTTAGACACATGGTGTGACTCTTGGGGTGTCGCATGGGGCCTGATGGGTCCCTTCCAACTCAGAATATTCTATGATTCTATGATTCTAGGTTACTAAAGGCTAGACTGCAGCTGCCTAAATCACACCTAATCTGTAGGAATCACAGACAAGCCATGTATTTCAACATCACTCAAGCTAAGCTCTACAATTTGTGAGAGGAATGTTAAAGTCAGACTGTTAGAAAGAGTTCAAAGAGTTAAAGCATTGAACCAACATTCCATTTGGCATGATCTATCTATAAAAAGAACGTCACAAAAAGTTACATTTATTAATACAGCACTTGGGAGCCTTTGGATTGTGTAGCAGCAAGGTAGTGTTATTGCAAAAGAAGTTTATGCAATATTAGACTGAGAACTACTGGTCTAAGGTTACTAACACACACAGCCACATGTCAGAGTTGAAATATAGATAAGATTTAAAGTTATTTAGTAGGAACAGTTGATGGGATTTCAGTAGCAGTCGTAGACTTCAAAAATTGCCACAAAACACACTGGAAAAAGTGATGCAAAAGTTTTAGGACCCAAAGGCACAAGCAAAATGCGGATGAAATATGTGAAAATGGTGAATTGTCACAGCTTGAATTGCATCCTCTGATAACTATCTCCCAGTCCCGCAGTCACTATCTCTGATAAATATTTCCCAGTCCTGGAAAATCCAAACTGCAGTCACATTCCATGTGGGCATCACCATCTGCTTGTGCAAGTTGGACTTGTAGCTAAGGGCATTATTTAGAAGATGCTTGTCTCTGTTACTAATAACCTTTAATACCACAACATTAGCTTGAAAAATGCAATCCATTTTCCACCATCCATCGTTTTATTACTCTGATTTCATTCTCTATGAATAATATATATGACCTCTCTTTGCTGGCAGTTCTACTTTCAGATTTCAGATCCTACAATAGGACTTTTTTAAAAATTCTATAATTGCAATAAATACAATGCAATGAAAAGTCTGTATGTTCTTGTGCATTTTCAGAATAAAAATAATAACAAGGTTCTGTTCTTTTCATATCTCATCCCTGACTTCTTGCACAGTATCTGTTGAGAAGGGTCTTAAGGATGTTGGTTGCTTTCTGTTATTTTTCTAAAACTTGCATTAAAATATTGCCAGGATGAAAGCAGAAATTTCAAAACTCAGGACCAATATGACACCAAACTGAGGTTGTGGCAAGGTTTATTATGTTTCATAAAATAAAATTCCTTTTTACTGGCTAGTATTTTGTTGCTATGCCAGGTGGAAAGGAGGTATTGCTAGGAAGATTGACTGGAATGTCCTGAGAGACCCCCGGTCTCAGCTTTGTCACAGACTTAGATGTCGAAGTAGTTCTGATTTTCTGCATCACTTACCTACTACATGCGATGTGGAATTAGGATGACAATACTTAACCAACTTAAATGGGAGCCATTAGATCTCTATTAAAAGCTTAAGATCTCTATTAAAACTCTGTGCTGTGATTCTCAGGAAGTGCATTGAAGAGTTAAACCTGGGCAAGGGCCAACTGAACAGTGTATTGCCTAGTTTCTAGAGTGGAGAAGAACCTGGAAAGGACAAAAGCCCAGCAATCCTAGTACCTCATGGAGGAATTTCAAAGCAGTGCAGATGTGTTTGCAAAGACCAGAATCTGGTTCAGTCTGAGGAGAACTCTTCCGGGAATGACCAGGGCTACATTCGACTTTTCCACATGGCCCACGTGTTTTGAAGGAGAGACTTCAAGACCTGGAAACTGAAGAAATACAGAGTACAATAATTTCTTAGTGGCAATATTTTTTTTGCTGCATTCACAATTTATGCTTTGGCTTGCAGTATCCCAACATTTGTATCACACTTCAACAAAGAAGCCAAGTACCACAATGGTGCAAATATATATATATATATATGACCCACAATGAATAATCTCTTCTGCCTGACAAGGCTCAACACTAGAAGAAACAAAAGCATGCAATGCACCAAGCGTAATCTAATAGCATGAAACTCTTCTATTAGGTTACAGGGGGGTTATATAGGCAGGATTAAAAGAGACCAAAGATTGTACAACCTTGCTATTCCCCATGAGAAACTAGTTTTGTTAATGATTTTCAGGACAGTGCTTTCAAGAAACAACAGAGAACAGGATCACTGTGTTCTGTGGATGGAGTATTACCTGCAAATTTGAATAATATGTCTCCAGACACTTCAGCAGCACCTGTGACACTAAAAACATCTATTTATATTCCACACTTCATGTTTTTGGCAGCTTGATGGGCTGCATCTTCCATCATTCTGACATACTGAAACAGAGCTCAATGTGACTCAGTAGAACAATGAGCATTAGCTGCTGGGAAGCCATCATCTATCCATCTATTTAAAACCAATCATATAAAGACAGTTCGCTAATTACTTAAATTAAATGGATTATCTGAATACTTGTAATTCTTTATGACCAAACAAAAATGCATTATTTCAACTAACATGTTCGTGTCTTTTCAGAGATGCCCAGGTATTATTCATGTTGAACTGAATCAACTACCCTCTCTGAATGTTCAGCACTCCCATTAAACTCCCTAAAAACTTGTTCTGGAAGTCTACGCTTGCAGCCCAGAATGTGGTCAGCAGATTGAGAAGGCAATTCTGCCCCTCTGCTCTCCTGATATCCCACCTGAAGTGCTGTATCCAGCTCTGAGGTCCCCAGCATAAAAACAGACATGGACCTATTGTAGTGGGTCTAGAGAAGGGCCATGGAAATAGTCAGAGGACTGGAACACCTCCCCTCTGAAGGCAGTTTGGGAGAGTTGGATCGTTCAGCCTGGAGAAGGCTTTAGGGAGACCTGATTGCAACTCTTAAATATATAAAGGGACCTTGTAAGAAAGCAGGAGGGAGAATTTTTACCAAGGCCTGTAGTGAGAGACAAGGGGCAGTTTTAATCTGAAAGAGGGTAGATTTAGATGTGACATAAGGAAGAATTTATTTTCTGTGAGGGTGGTGAGACACCGGAACTAGTTGCCCAGAGAAGCTGGGGATGCCCCATCCCTGGAAGCGGTCAAGGCCAGGTTGTTCTGAGCAATCTGGTCTAGTGGAAGGTGTCCCTGCCCATGGCAGAGACTTTGGAACTAGATGGTCTTTAAGGTTTCTTCCAACCCAAATCATTCTAGGATTCTCTGAAGTCTGCACTGTTGCACTACAGCATACAAGGCTTGCTGAACCAGGTTCAATATCACAATCTTACTTATTTACAATATTCAGTAAAAGAATCTCAGTAACATTAGAGTATGTCATGATGAAAGGGAAATTGTGGAGTCACCATTCCTGGAAATGTTCAAAAAACGAGGGGATGTGGCACATTGAGATACAGTTTAGTGGTAATATTAGGTCAAAGGTTGTACTTGATGATCTTGGAAGCCTTTTCTATGGTCCAATGAAAAAGGGGAGTCAGCTCAGGTAGATCAATATGCTTGTGCAGTTACAAATTTTAGTATCTGTTTCTACAAGCCATTGACTGTGTTGGAAACTGCACTGATCCTCTGTAATCTCCCAGTACACTAGCACAGGACAATGAAGCTCTCAGGCTCAGACAATGTTTCTGGCAGGCAGTCCCATCAGTTAAACAGTAGGCACAAGTGTTGGGTGTTGCTACAGCCTGTCCAGCTCTGTTCTCTGGGGACAGCTGTCACTAGCCCGAAAGGTCAGAAGTTGCCTGCTTCCTCAGTTGTCTCCTCTTTGATTTAGAAAGGAAGGCATGTCCTTGTATAAAAGCTTCCTTCCTTTTTGTCTTCAGCTTAATTAGCAACGCCATCATTTCATCCTGAGTATATGTTTGGGGGGCTACTTGACCTGTATTACTTCTCTTTTTTTCCTCCCTCTCTTTAAAAAAGTGCCATGCAAATACATATCTTAAAAGAAAAAAATGCATCACAAATTGCAAAAATTTAAACTGTTCTTATTAAGGACAAAAAGATAATGCAGTCAGATTTCACTATGCATACATTATAAGAGTAATTGTCTTTCGCAGTTACAAGGCATTCTATTTGCATGCTGGAGATATTCATGGAGACAGCATATAACAAGCTGTCTCTCAGCTCAAGAAAAATAGGCTGGAACCATTGCCACCATGTTATTATAGACAATAAAGAAGTAATTAAATATCGTTAACTGCCTTCCTTTTAAATGTCTCTAACTCAAATTACTTTCCCCCTATTATTCATTTTTACCCTTATTGTAAATGTATCAATCTTGTAAATGTTCGTGTTTGGTGAGCTCGCTTTTGATAACTGACTGCCTAGGGACAGTCCCAGGAAAAATGGGAGACCCAATGCTCCCTGACATTGGGAAGAAGTCAGGCAGAGAGCTTGTAAGGATCATAATGTTGAGAGTAAAAGGAAATGAAATGAAAATAGGTTTAGAATTCAATATAGTCTGGAAAATAACATCAGGAAAATAGGTGGTCAGGGAAGACTCAACAATCTGAGCTGGAAATTAGTCGGTCCACTGTAGTAAAACTCATCATTAAGATGATGGTCAGTTCCTGAAAATGCTGATATGAAACACATTCCTCTCCTACCAGCTTCAAAGTTTGTGTAAGCTGTTCATTCTCCCTTCTTCCTGCCTACCTTCCTTCCTCCAGCTCCAATATTGATGCTCCCCTTTTGCCAGGGTGTGTATAGGGATGGGAGGAAGGGACATTTCCTGTGAGTCCATCACTCCTTGTCCCACCATTGCCTTCCTGGCTGCACTCCCAGAACTGGCTAATGATCGCAGACAACATATGGTCTGTGAACAAGAGGTTTCTTGTTTTTAAAAACAAAGATCAGGTGCTGGAAAAGAGAGCTTGAAAGCAATGTGTAAATGATAGGAAATCAATCAAGGGAGGATATGATACGAAGTTGGTGAAATAGACACACCAGGAGAGATTTTGAGGAACAGATAATACTGCCTGCAGCAGAAAGCTTGCTGCTGGTGGGTGACAGGAGAGCAGATAAGGAGCCACACAGCTTCCATATTGGTACCCTGCATTCAACAGGGTCTGCGCACTTTCCTTGTCGATGCACCAACTTTCTAAGACCCCCATATCCTGCTCCATGACTCACATCCACAGAGGTGTTTGAGTACTTTATTCCTGTTCAAGAACTTATCCATCCAAATTAGTAGCAATTCATGGGTTCTTATCTAGCAGGAGCAGTGGGCAGAGCTCTGATTTGAAGTATTTCACTGGAATGAAAAAGATCTGAAGTGCTTACATAGGAATTTAGTGCCTCGTTCTCTCTAAGTACTTTCCTGTACTGAGAGAAGTCTTCCTTCTCTGCCACCTGATGTTGGTTTAATCCAAAGACTGAAGATGTTTGAATAAGCGGCAGAATAATTACAGAGGAGATTTCTTTCATTAAAAATTGAAGATTGGAAATGTAACAGGTATTCTCAAAATAGGTATAGGGTTTTCTGTAACTAACACTTCACTCTGGCAGTCCTGAATCAAAAAATAATAGCAAAATTAGGGTAGTCATTGAAGACACTGTTTACTTTACTGCAACAATTTTGATACAGGTCCATATTTCTCCACCACTGTGATACGCATATTACAATGCAGTATTTTCCTCCACGTTCTTTTTTTTCTGCACCAGTTTGGTTTCCATATATTCAAATACCATCAGCTACCAGTGGACAACATCACAAAGCTTTGTTGCAGAGAAAGAATAAAATATGAATGTGAAACATTTACTGTAACCCTATCAGGAAAACACAGATAGCATAGACTTTCTTGTCCAATTTACAATGTAGAGGGATATTTTTGTCTTGTGCTTGTAAATTCACATGAATATTTATTTCCGTAAGCTGTGGCTTTCTTTCACCCTGAAAGCTCTCTAAAGATCTATCCAGATTTTTTCTTCTGCCCTTTCATTACAATAAAATGAGTTGGCGAACTGATTCTCTAATTTAAGCATTATTTGAATGGTGCAGATTGTTTCTGTGGTATTTATAAGACTGTAAATGTGTGCTGATTTTGCTCATAATAACCAACACACAACGGGGCTGCTCTTCTCATGTTAGGGATGGTCAGGAAATGCAGACTACAAGGTTGTAGGTATTAATAATGGCTTTCATTCACTAATCCAAAGTGCTGTCTTTCCCAATTTTGATCATTATGGATATTTGGTTAGAATTAGCAGAACTGTGTTTCTATTGGGAAACCACTAACCCTTGTCTCAGTGCTGTTGAAATTCAGGAAGCTTTCTGCAGAAGAAATATACTTCTGTCACTGAAGCCATTGTCTGTGAGCAAAGCTAGTAATAAAAACCAACTCCTCCTGCCATTGCAAACCACACTGCACATTTGGGAAGGTACAATTTTCAGAAGTTTTATGGATCTGAGATCTTTAAGATGTCTCCGTGTATCTTTGTCTGAGGTGCAAATGTTTTGCTTCTTACTATTTGTAAATATAATTCTCATCTGAATTCAACATGTTAAAACAAAACAAAACTTAACAGAAACCTATTATGTTTACTGGAAGTGAAATCCAGGAAAACCAGACTACTAAACATGTTCTTCAGGAGTATTTTCAACCACTTAATTAATTTTTATCAAATTGGCTACTTCCTTTAATATCCAAGAATAGGAATTAGAGAAACATGTTCAGCCTTGTAGGTTTGATGATTTTATTCTTGATCCCCCTGTTCATAGAGAAGCACTGTATTGTACACATCTTTGAAGGTGATAAATATGCCAGGTGTGATTGAAAAATTTCAAAGTAGCACATCTGAGGGCCTTTTTTTTCTTATTTATTGCAAACTTCTATTTATACAAAACATTTCAAGCAGTCACTATCAATTTTAAATCATCGATGGATAATGATGAAAACATCAGACATGTGATTCATACCTTTCTTGCTCCTGCTTTTTATGTTTGTTGCATATGTATGGATCTCCAGAGTTATGAAAGAAAGAAAGTTACCTAGGATATTCAAGAGTATCTGCAAAAGTGGAATGAACTGTTCTTTTTCATGTCCATGAGTATCTCTAGAACATTTGGTGTCCTGTGTCCAGAACAACTAAGAATGTGTGCACCTGAATGCTTTCCAAAGCCTGGAGCTTTTCTCCTGGAGTGGTTGCTATACCACTCCACTATAGTGTTTTTGCCTCTAGGGAAATACTGAAAAGGAATTGCATAGAACATGGAGGCTACTAAAGAAATGTGGAAATTAATGAATGTAGTGCAGAAAAGTCATGTAGACCATTGCTGTGATAAAAATGTAAAGACTGATTTTTATTTCATTTGTGGTTAGTATTAAGAAACCGAGATTTACAGAAAAAAACTACTTCCATCGAGCCGTAAAGGCTGTATTTTATTTTTTAATTCTTCCTGTGGTCCATGCAGACATCTTGAGCTTTAGTCTTCCAGTTCATGTTAGCTGAGGAAATGCTATGTCAGGTACAATTTATCAGAGTGTCTCTTGCTCCCACATCAGCCTGGCACACAGAACCCAGCTGGCACAGCAGGCACTCAGGGACAGAAATCCCTGCCATTCATGCTGACTGATGCAGAGAGATCCTCCAGATAGGATATTTCTTTGCTACCAGTGGAGAAGCCCAGAAAGCAGAATATGAATCTGAGAGCCGAAATCTGCCTGGAGCTCTTCCTTTTGCTTCTGGAAGAGAGCAGACTGTTGGAGTATACCACCTGCTGCTCCAGCCAGCCTTTCCCTTCCAGCTGTCTCCTGTTCACCTGCCACAGACCCTATTCTTCTTTTGCAGTGTTAGGTGATTGTTTTGTCCTTGCTTATGAAACCAATCTGTGCATTTTACAAAAGAAGCAGAAACTCTCTTGTTTTACTGGGCTTTGTGGTTATTGTGGGGCAGCAAGCACAAGTGTATTTCAGGGGTTGCAGCCAGTCTGTATGGCAGAGAAGCTGCAATGTGGTTCAAGACAAGGCAGTTGAAAGCCACCAGGAAGGCAGAGTGAAAGCAAATATTGAAGGAACACTGGAGAATGAGTGCTGAGTCCCGGCACTGACACAGGGCACTGTGTCAGAGGCTGGGATGTGGACAGCCAGGATGTATTACTGGCAGAGCAAGAAGTGTCGGGAGATGGTGGCAGAGCAGCTCTCACCCTGTGCTGTAGGTCAGACCCTCTGCCTTTATGTGTTCACTGCAACCTGTGGGTTATAGTGCCACACAATTACCCACTGATGTCATGGGCGAGGAGTGAAGCTTTCTGGTGATTAGTTTCTGGATAGTCACAACAGACATCTCAGCAACTTTGAACTCACTGTGCCCAATTCCTCAGCTCCAAAACCTGCAGCTCGGAGCTTTAAGGAATAACTCTGGTCTTTAAAAGACTGGCAGTCAGCTATTGCCTGACTGCCAGCACCGAGGAGTGCAGGATTTCATTTTTAAAGTGCACAGACAAACTGATAAGCAGTTCTCCAAAGGGTCACGGGGGCTCGGGAAGGATGGAAACTCGCTGCGGAGGGACATGAGGCTGTACTGAAGGCAGTGTCAAAAAGGGAGAACTGCTCCAAAGAAAGCAGAGGGGAGGCAAGGCTGAGTCTCCTTGAGCAGCCACCTGGCTTTTTTTTGCTGCTGTCCTTATCCAAGACCAACATGGCAACGGCAAAGCAAGAAGGGCACATACAGCCCCTGAGTAACTGGAGATGGAGGATACTTGAAACACGGAGAGGCAGTAAACTACCCATCCTTCTGCTCTGCACGCAGGGGAGGGAAGGGAGTGGTGTAAAAAAGAATTCTGAAAAAGCTAAACTATTTGTTTACACTTCTTTAGATGCAAAGGTAAAATTCCTGTCGCCTGCTTCTCCTTTCCCCAAAAGCTTGTACCCTGCTGCCATCTACTGGGTTATGTAAAGAGAAGGCATTGCTCAGGTACCCAGCTGTGTGCTAGAGGAGAGAAACTAGGATTCTGCAGGATGCTGAAGTTGAGCGGTCATACAAGGAAATGAAAACTCAGTACTGAGATATGTCTGCAGTCACCTACCTCGCCCTTCCAATCCTTTTGAAAATCGAGCTAATTGTTTATTATCGTTATTAACTGCCAGCACTTAGAGAAAAATGAATATTTTGCAGCAATACTATGTATTGTATGCTTTGTTCTTCCTGCTGAAACACAGAGTTGAGGGAAGATTGATGCTTGATCTACCACAGTTCTGCACAAACTCTAGGAGGAGGAAATGAAATAAAACAGCCATCAAAGAGAAAGTGGTGTCATTCCTGCTTGTGCTTCATTTTATGTCAATGGGAAAGTTGCAATTGAATCTTCAGAAAGGTTATTATCAGTCTCATATCTGGGTAGCAAAGCTGGCACAAAGCAGCAGTGATAAAGAACAGCAGCCTGTGAACTGAAAGCAATAACACTGCAGACAAGGTGTTTTCTTAAACCTCAGGTCCCAGGAGGTGATATATATAAATAATGGGTTTATTTACTGAAGAGATGATATTTTCAGTCACCAATGGCAGTGATGGATATAGTCACTCCACTATCATGTGATCCATGTTGGAAAAAAAGTTTGAAATCCCATACTCAGAGCCAGTAGCCCATCCTGGCTTTTGTTTGCCTTCATTTAGAAAAAAGGTTGTTTATTTGAGCTCCATTTAAGGAGTACCAGCTGGGTCTGCCATAAAATATGGTTTGGAAAACAAGCCAGCCCTGATGTTTAACACCCTGACAATCTCTGATGTCTTTTATTTAAGTAATAAATTAATGTTTAATTTTTATGGCATTACACATTGCCCAGGAGAGTAATTTAGCAGGTCATTTTTAACATAGTGATAAAACTTGGAGTAATGGGATTGAAGCTGCCACTTCTGGAGGTTTGTGTTGGGCAATACTACAAATTTAAGTTCCCTAACATATATTCAATTTAGATTTAATAAGAGTTATTATATCTCATGTTAATTAAAATTGGATTATTTATTGCAAACACTTACAGAGAACTAGCTGCAGAACTGTGGTTGCACATACCAAATTTGGCCTCAGAAGTGCCAAGCAGTGTTTCTTCAACTCTTTTGAAAAAACAGTTTTGGATTAAATTGTACTTCCATATCACTTTGGTCACTATAGTGGCACTTGTGCATCTTTATCCCTTCCAGTGTGAAATTGCAAGGGACATTGCATGGAAAGGAGAAACTTGATGAGGATACATTCCTGAAAACTCTGAACAGGCTTTCAAGATCTCACAGCCATGACACTTACTGTAGCAGAGCATAGGGTGAAGGCCTAAATTAACTTTTCTGAAGTTCCTCAAGTATAATGCAGATGAGCTGATGCCCTCCCTCATTGTCTCTGCTCTCACATCACTTTCATTTCTGTATCACCCAGGGAGCTCACTAGCAGCCTGACAACAGGTAAGAACTGCTTCCCCCAGCTCAGAGAGCATGTTCTTAGGGATGTGCTAGGCTCTGCTCAGCCTAATACATGAGTAATCTGTCTCTGCCAAAACCCCAGCCACAGCTCTGGGACAGAGAGAACCCATGGGTGCACACTGGTCAGGCAAGTAACGTGGCTGCAGTTCTACGGGCAGAGAAGATAAGGTGACACCTCCCTAGATGTGCAGCAATCCAGCAGTGACATGAGAAATAGTAACAAGGCTGTAAAAGAAATCAAAATAAACAGGGGAACGAATGTATAGAAGATAACACTTAACTCACTTGCTCTGTGGATCAATGTCCAAACTTTTTGTGGGATGGAGTTCAGAGATATAGGCACAGATGCAGTAGTGTAGGTAAAGCAGAGAGAAGCACTTTTATCTGACATTGCAAAAGAAAATTTCAGGCCTGTGACAGAAAACACTGTAAACAGCACAAATACCAGACAAATGGCATTGCAAAGCACTGGTTTCCAACACTTTGCTATTCAATATCTAAGTAATGTTTTTGTAGTCTCTGACCAGTTGGAGAAATCAACAGTATCCAAAAATTACTAGGAAGACAGAGACAGCTAACATTCAGGAACCTGTCTGAACAAGCAGTAGAGGCACAAGTTCTCGTCTCCTTAACCATAGAGCAATTTTTGTTTTTCTTTCTTTTCTATTTTTTTTCAAGATTTTATTTTAGACCTCAAGAAAAACTAAAGTGTTTCTACTGTTTCTATAATGTGGCAGATTTTGAGGGTGGAAATTACTATCATTGAGGCTGAAGAAAAAGGATTGACCATGTCCCACTCAGGGTTAGGGTTAGGGTTAG
>VWPU01019689.1:0-17408 GCA_013398955.1 Callaeas wilsoni
ACCGCCCTCTGACCTCCTCAAACCCCTCCCCGGGGTGGGGGCACCCCCAAACCCCCCCGCTGCCCGCAGGGCTCAGGCCCGACCAACTCAGTGCACGCAGGAGTGGTCGGGGCGGGGGGAGCGGCGGCTCCGGGGTACCCCCACGTCCGCGAAAAAATCTCCATTTTGGGGTAAACTGAGGCCGCGGGGGGGCACAGAGCCTTGCCCCCCCGGCCCCACGGCCTTGTCCGAGCACGGCGGGCACACAAAGCCCCGCAGCGCCCGCGGGCCCCCCCGTGACTCCCCCTGTGCCCTCCCGCCCGGCGTTTCGCCACGCCGGCATTGCCACATGCTCGGGCCCCCCCGCACCCCCGGTCACGGGGGTCGGAGCGGCGGATACGCTCCTGGAGCGCCCCGTGCCTCAGTTTACCCATCCCCGAACCCCCCCGCCGGGCTTTGTCTCCATGGGGAGCGATAAAATTGGGGTGAGGGGACCCCTGAAACTTCTCCCCCCGCCCGGCAGGAGGGGAAGGCGACTTCCTCATCCTCATCCTCGCGTCACCCAAAGCTTCGGCCTCGGCGGAAAGGAGGATGAGGAAGAGCCGGGGCGAAGTTTGGGGCGGCAGAGAAGTTGGGGGAGACACACGGGGGTCCCCGGAGCTGCGGGGGGAGTCGCGGCGCGGGGGGGTGCGGGCAGGGGGTCATTGTTCCTGCCGGCACCCCCCGATGCACAATGAGGAGCAGCTGGGGGGGCCCTCGCCCCCTCCCCGCCCTCCGCTCCCTTCGATCGGGACCCCCGAAGCGGGTAACACCCCTCCTGCCCCGAGCATCACCCCGCGCCCCCCAAAAACCCCCAACCACCCCACTCCCCGGCCGCCTGGGGCAGGGCAGAGCCCCCCAAGTCGGGGTGAGGGATGGGGTGACTCCTCCCTCCCCCTTAAACAAGAACAGGGAGGGAAAAGCCCCCCGCCCCAAGAGGGGCTGGAAGAGGGGGGACCCCAGCCCGGGGGGAGCTGCGCTCGCAGGGACCCACCTTGGCGCGATCGCTCCTGGCTCGCGACAGCGACTCGATACGGGACATAATCCAGGGAGCGCTCCTGGCTCCCTCCCGGTGTTCCCGGTCCTTCCCGGTGCCCTCCCGGTGCCTCCTGGCTCTTTCCCGGCTCCTTCCCGGTCCCTCCCGGTGCTCCCGGTCCCTGCCCGGTCCCTCTCGGTCCCGCCCCCCCGGGGGCGGGTCGTACCGCCCCCCGGCCTCGTGCTGCCCGCGGGGCCTTTGTTCGCGCGGGGTCCCCGGGGCCGGCCGGTAACCCCGGGATCCAGCCGGGATCGGCCTCCCGGGCACCGGCATCCCAAGGGATCGGCACCCCGGAGTCATCCCGGCATCAGCATTCCCAGGGATCGACATCCCCCGGGAGCGGCATCCCAGCGTCCCGAGGGATCAGCACCCCCCGCGATCGGCACCGCGCCATCCTCTGGGATCGGTACCCCAGCATCCCACGGGATCAGCTCCCAGGCATCCCAAGGGATCACGCTCTGGAGTCAGCCCAGCTCTGGCCACCACACCACAGCATCCCGAGGCATCTGTATCCCAGCATCCCGAGGGATCAGCCCCTGTAGCCACCCCAGAGCACAGCCCGGCATCCCTTGGGACTGGTCCCCAGAGACATCCTGGATTGCCACCCACTATCCCCTGGAATCGGTCCCTGGAGTCACCTCGGATCATGCCCAGCATCCCTCGGGATCGCCCCTCGGAGCCCCCCCTGCTCCGGCCCCAGCACCCCGGATGTGGCCCCAAGTCCAGCCCTTCCTCTCTCGTGCCTCAGTTTCCCCCCTCACACACTCCCTGGAAACCCCCGACCTTTGGGAACATCCCCCTCCTATCCCAGGGTGTCACCAGGGCTGGAATCCCAAAAGGAAGCAGCAAATCTTATGGGATTCCACCTCTCCCAAAGCCCCCGAGCCCTGGATACCCCAAAAGCGCCGTTTTGGGGTGATGCAAATCCCAACCCTGTTCTCCTCCATTTTGGGGTTTTTGTCTCCCAACTGCAGCAAATCCAGGCTGGACCCTTCCCGGGAGAGCCCCTCCACGGGTGTGGCCACTTCCCTAGGGGTGGACAGCTGGGATAGAGATGCTATTTTGGGAAAATGTTGCTTTTCCCCCATAAAAGAGTGGCTTGGGAGAGGCCCTGGCACCGGGAGCTGGGTTGGCGTCACCCGGTCGAACATTAACTCCACTGGGATAAGCCAGGATTTATCATATCAGTCCTGCTCCCGGCTCGAGATAACGCTCCCGGTCCTGGCTGCGGCTTTTTGGGGATCCCAAAGTCCCCAAGTGTCACCTGGGGAGCCCCAGGACAAAGCCACCCCGCACCTCCCGCCCCGTTCCGGGATGCAAGCCGCTCCTTAGGGAATAAATCTCGCATTTCCCAGCCCGGTGGCACCAAGGGGACGGGAACAGGAGCGACACCGGCAGCACTTGGATTAATGAATAACCAGGAAAAGGCACCGGTGTCATGGAGAGGTGTCACCATTCCCGGCTGCCTCGGTTTCCCTATGGAAAACAGCGTCCGTGGAAAGGGAATGGCGGGGGCGGTGCCGCACTTGGCCCCACAGATCCCATGAGACAGGGATGGGATGCACCCGCGGAGGGTGGGATGACCCTTCCCGGGGAAAAGTTGGGATCCAGGAAAACATCCCATGTGCCAAGCCCAGGGTCGGAGCAGATCCATGGAAGTGGCTCGGCCTCGTTTCTGACTCATTCCCGACTCCTTCTCGGGCTCGTTCCCGGGCTGCCAAGGCTGGATTTTAATTAAATTGCGGATTTTAATTAACTCCTGGTCACCAAAGCGGAATCAAACCCTCGGAGGCCCCCAAAGCGGGGGGAGGACATGGTCAGACTCCCCCTTTCACCCACATTCCCAATTCCTCATTTCCTCCCGGATACACCCGGGGCCGGGGTTCACGTCTTCTCGCCGGCCGTTACCCCGAAACAGCCCAAAAACCACGGAAGGAAACCCTGGAGAGGCCTCCGGATGCTCCAGGGATGACCACGGGGAGTCCAGTGCCTCTTCCCACGTGGATCCGCACTGGAAAACCCCACGGAGGCGAAGGGGAAGCGCCGGCTCAGCCATGAAAACGCCGGAAGGAGGGAAACGGGGTGGGGGGGGGGGGCGTCCAGCCACAGGGGACCCCGCGGAGTCACCCCAACACCGGCTCCTCGCCAAAACTTCCCGCCAGGAATCACCGGTGCCGGATCTGGGGGTGTCTCCCCCACGCTCCGCAGCTCCCCCGGGTCCCCCCGTTCATCCCTGGGCTCGGGGGGAGACGCGGGGACCCCCCCAGGACCCCGGGGGTGACCGTTCCCACGGGTGGAGCCCCCCAAAGGGGCCCTGACAGGCCCCTCCGCGGGATTATTATTTCTTCCCGAAATAGCCGTTTCAGGAAGAATGATTTCTTCCACGTCCCACTGTTCCAGCCGGGATCGAGCCCCTTCCCGCCCCCATCTCCATCCCGACACGGAGCCGGAGCCCCCCCAGCGCACCTCAACTTCCAGGCGCCTTTTTCCTACAAAATCCCAAAGACATAATCAAATAGTCCTAATAAACATCCCAACGAATCTAGGATTTCAGCCCGTTCCGGCCCTGCTGGGATGTTGGGATGAGGCTGGAGCCATCCCGCCGGGCGGTTCCGGATCCCGCGGCTGTTCCAGGCGGGATTTGGAGCCGGGGGGGCGCGGCCCCCCCCAGATGGGAACAGCTGGCGGCTAATCCGGCGGGAAGAGCAGGAGGAGGAGCGGGAGCCGGAGGAGGAGGTCAGGGATTAACGGCTCCGCATGGCGGCAAATCGGGGCCGCCCGGGGGGGCCGGGAGCCGTTTGGCCCCCCTAAAACCAGGGTGGGGTGGCAGCCACGGGGGCGAAGCCTCCGCCGGCCGCTGTGTCCCCTCGTGCCTCAGTTTCTCCCCCTGAGGCCCCCGAAACGGGGTTGTGGAGGGGGGACACTCCCGCGCCCCCCCCCGCGTCACCAAAGCGCCCCAGGAACAGGCGGGAGATGGGAAACTGAGGCACGGGAGGGGAAGGAGCCGGAGGAAAACATTCCCGAGGAAGGGATGGCCGCAGGAAAGGCCGGGATGAGCTGGGGGGATCCGCTTGGGATCCCTTCCCTCAGCGCATTCGGCATTTTCCTCTCTTTTAGATCCCAAAGTCTGGAAAACAGCGAGGGACGGAGCCGGGTGGGAGGCAGGAAACTGAGGCACGGCAGAGCATCCATGAACCCATCCCGTTATCTCGTTATCCCGTTTCCCCTTTATCCCGTTATCCCATCCCGCCGCGCCCCGCGGAGCCGATCCCACCCCCGCTCTCGTTTTTCCCTACCTTTGTCTTCCCGGTCATCCTGCGGATGAAGCTGAGGGTCCTGTCCAGGGGGGTCCCTTCCCGGCCCGGGGGGGTCCCCACCTCCCCCGCCAGCCGCTCGCCGCTCCCGGCGCTGCAGGAGGAGGATCCCGCTGGACAATCCCGCTGGACAATCCCGCTGGACAATCCCGCTCTGTCCCCGCCGGGAACGGGGAGGAGCGTGCGTGTCCCCTCCCCGCTCCCAGCCGGGCCACCGCAGAGCCCCCTCTCTCCCCCCCGAGCCCTTCTGTCCCCTGGCGGGGGCCCTCCCCGTGTCTCTGCCCCCCGATTTGGGGAGCGGGGAGGGCATCTCGGGTTTGGGGGGGCGCCTCCTGTCCTGCGTGGTCCTGGTTCCTTGGGGACATCCCCGAGGGGGGACAAAAGTCACCCTTAGAGGAGGCCAAACCACCCTTGGAGAGGACAAATTCCCGTTGAAGGGGACAAATCCCCTTTGGAGGGGACAAGACACCCTTGGAGATAAATCACCTTCGAGGGGGGACAAGATGCCCTCGGACGGGGACAAATCACCTTCAGAGGGGGACGAGCCACCTTTGAAGGGGGACAAGCCCCATCCTTTGCGGCGCCGTGGTTCAGGCCAGCGTGTCCCCATCCCTGTCCCCATCCCTGTCCCTGTCCTCGCTCGTCCCCGCGGGGCTCCCGGCCAGCCCCCGGCGTGACGATTCCCGGGAACAACCGCCCTAATGAGGACGGGAATGGGCTGTGACAGGCGCGGGGAGGGGACAGGACAGTGCGGGCCAGGAGGGGACAGGGAGGGGGACGGAGCGGGACAGACAGGGGACTCACCCGCTGACCAGGCTCTGCTGGGAGGCGAACGGGGGAATTTCGGCAGCTGGAAAAGCGAAAAGGAATTTCAAAAAGGGCCGCGAGGAGCTGCCGGGGGCGGCGGGGGGGGGGGGGTTGATAATTAACTACGGTGGCAGCGCCATCGATTTTGGGTCGTTACCGGGGAGGTCGGAGCAGGGACAGCGCCGGAGGGACACGAGGGTCCCCGGGAGGGGACAGACTCACCCTCCTCGCCGGGGACACTGGCGATGACACCGAGCGACGCGGATTTGGAGCGGGACCAGCCCCGGGAGCAGGGCCCGGCCCGGGGCGCTGGGAGCCCCCGCGCGTCCTCCTGCCAGTGGGGACAGCGACAGTGGCACTGCCACCCTCACCAGCCCCGTCAGGGTCCCTCCCCGACATTGGTCCCCAAAAGAAAGCTGCTCCCAGGGGACAGGATTGGGAAGGAGCGTCCTGGTCCCAAAGAAACTGCGGACAGTGGCAAAGCCACTTGTGGTGATGGCAAAGCCACTTGGGATGATGGCAAAGGTACAAGGACAATGACAAAGCCACCAGGACCGTGGCAAAGCCACTCAAGATGATGACAAAGTCACTCAGGACAATGGCAAAGTCACTCAGGGCAATGGCAAACCACCAGGAGAATGGCAAAGCCACTTGGGATGATGGCAAAGTCACCCAAAATGATGACGAGGTCACTCAAAATGATGGCAAAGCCACAGAGGATGATGACAAAACCACTTGGGGTGACAACAAAGCCATCAGGACCATGACGAAGCCGCCCGGGATAATGGCAAAGCCACCAGGATGCGACTTTCTCCCACTGATCCCCACTCCGGGGGTCCCCTGTCCTTCCTGGTGGGTGCTGGGCGACCCCCGGGGTGACAGGAGGGTCCTACCTGTGCCCGCTTCACATCGGCCTCGTCCTCCTCGTCCTGGGAGAGCAGCGAATCCAGGTCATCGCTGCTGTGGACCAGGGGGGCTCTCCGGGGGTCCCGGCGGCGCCGGCAGAGTCCCCCCAGCTGCTCCGCGCTGGAGCCGAGCTCGGGGCCACCGCTGGGGGGGAACACGGGGACCTTCAGCTGGGGGGACACCCCCCAAACCAGGACCCGTCCCCAAGGGTGAATCGGGATTTTAGGGTGTCCCCACCGAGGCAGAGATGCACGTCGGGTCCCAATCCCTGGATTTGGAGGGCTCGGGGACACAGGAAGATCCCTGACCCTTGGGTCTGGGGGTCTCGGAGTAGGGGACAGGGACACAGGAGGTTCCTGCCCCTGGATTTGGGGGTCGGGGGTTGAGGGGGATGGTGACACGGGGGTCGCCCCTACCCGAGCTGGTCGTAGCCAGGGATCCCCCGCGGCTCCTTTCCCGGCTCCCAGCTGTGCCGGCGGAAAGGATCCAGGGAGCGCCGGAGCGTCCCGGATCTCCGCAGTGACACCGCGGGGAATCGCTCTTCCTCCTCCTCCTCCTCCTCCTCCTCATCCCAGGCCGTGCCGGACTCCAGGACGGACACGCAGCGGCGCCTCGGGGGCGGGACCCCCGCGGGGACCCCCCTGCAGAGCCCGGGGGCGATGTCGGGGGGCTCCAGAATGTGGGGGGGCTCCAGGATGTGGGGGGGCTCTCGGTGCCGCTCAGGGCCGAACGCTGCGGGAAGGGGCCGCGGAGGGGTCGGGGAGGCCCGAGCCCAGCCGTGAGATGAATTTGGGGGGTCTCAGCCGAGCCCTGCCCCCCAGCCCCCCCAAAGCGTTGCAGGGGCACACGGAGCAGGGGGGACATTCCCGTTCCTGACTGTGGCCCCGTGGCGCCGAAGGGTCCCCAACCTCCCGGGGGGGCCGGGACACTCAAACTCTCAAACTCCCCCCCACCTCCCGAGGTCGAGCTCTCCTGGTTACTCATTAAACTCCCAGGAATTTGGCCGGGATGAGAGCGGCTGGGAAGGGGGATGTGGAGCGGGAATGGAAATGGGAATGGGACCCCCTGCCTCACGAGGACCCCCCAAGGATGCAGCTCATCCAATCCCCCAACTTCCCACCTCCTGAGGGGAGGGATAACCCCCCCCGGAGCGGCTGCACCTCGGGAGAGGGGGCTCAGGGGTCTTTGGAGCGACCTGGGTTTAGTCCGGGGAGCACCTGGGATCTGGGATGGGACCGTGGATGGACCCAGACACCCCCTGAGCATCCCGACCCGGCTGCTCCTGCTCGGAACACGTTCCCCCCTCCTCGCCCTGATCCAGGTGGATCCCAGGCTGCTCCCAGTGGATCCTCCCGATCCCCGTGCCCCAGCCCATGGCACCGTCCCACAATCCCCAAATCCCAACACCATTCCCGGGCTGGCACATCTTGCCCTGGCCCTGGCCAGACTCACCCCGCTGGGGACAGGGAGGGGACTGGGATGAGCTGGGATGAGCTGGGATGAGCTCAGCCGTTTTCCTGTTTTTACATTCCCAGCCCAGTCAGCTGATAAAAAAAAATAAAACGCTTTCCTTTGTGGATCTGCCCTTGGATCTGCCGGGGATCAGCCACAAATGTGGAATAATAAATATGGAATCGTAAAAAAATGACGAGTGGAGCGTGGCCATCGCTCCAGGGCAGCTCCCAAGGGAAAACCACAGCCATGGCTCTTCCCAAGATCTCAGGAGGCCCCCGCATATTTTGGGGCTCCCGGGCTCATCCAGGTGCCCAGAAAAGCAACCTCGATGCCCGAGAGCTTCCCAGAACCATCTGGGAATCTCAGGATGCGAATCCAAGCTCCAGAGCAGGGAGTTGGCTGGGAAAGAGACGGGATCCTGGAGCAGCTCCCCCCGGATCCCGATCCTGGGGGCAGCCCCCCGAAATGCTGGTGGGAGAGCGGCCAGGAGTCGCTGCTCCAGTGGATTTGGATCCCTAATGGGACGCGGGAACAGCGGGATAACGGCGCAGCCCCCAGGACGGGGACTTTGGGGAGCTGCTCCGAGCTGGGAACGGCCAAACTCATCCCTGGCGTGGCGCGGGTCGGGATCGGGTGTCCCCAGCCCCGGGGGGAGGGGACAGTGGATGCCACCGCAGACCCATCCCGTCCTTCCCAGCAGCTCTCTGGACCCATCCGGGATTCCCGCCTGGAGTCACGGCTCCGGAGGAGGAAGCACGGAGCCATCCCCGGTGCCGGAGGGGTTCGGAGCCGGAGGGTGACGCGGAATGTGAGGGGCAGCGGCCGCGCCCAGTGTTTTCCCAGAAGACCTGGATTGTCCGGCAGCATCAGGGAACAAGAGCGGCCGTCCAGGGGGATGTTGGGAATGGCCCCCGCGCTCGGCCGGGACACGGGGCCGGAGGGACGAGTGACCGGCTCGAGGCCCGTGACCTCGAAGTGACCGCGGGGGGACGGGGGGGGCTCCCCGTGTCCCGTTGGAGCGGCCGGCGTGTCCCGTGTCCCGTGTCCCACCGGTCCCTCCGGGACGCTGGGGAAGGGACTGCGTGGGGGCCCTGGGATGCCCACAGTGGCGACAGTGGGGCCGGGGGGCCCTGGGGGGCTCAGAGGGGACTCTGGGGGGGTCGGGCCATCCCCGGGTCACCTCAGGTCACCTCGGACCTACCTGCGGCTGATGGGGGGGCGAGCTCCGTGCAACCCGGAAATTCCCAATTCCCGATGTCCCGGCCCTGCGATTCCTGATTCCCAGCCCGGAGATTCCCGATTCCCGGGGTCCTAGCCCTGCGTCCCCCTCCCCCTCCTCCTCCTCCTCTCCCACACTACAAACAAACCAGGAACCACTTGGCAAACCAGATCCTTTTCCCTGTTAACCCTTTTCCCGCAGATCGTGGTGCCGGGGGTGCCGCTCCCGCTCCCCAAATCCGGCACAGCTCCCTCTTCCCCCCTCCCCCACAGCCCTCGCCACCGCCCGATTCCCTTTTCCAGCGGTTTTTAGGGATCAGGAACAGCCCCCGGGTCCCACTCGGGGTCAAACTGCCCCATCCCGACTCCCAGAGATCTTTCCCAAGGGATTTATGGATAATCCAGCGGCGGGGAGGAGCTGAGCACCCCCAAAAGCACCGCAGGGCAGGGCGGGGTTGACTCCGTGCCTCAGTTTCCCTGCCCCAAAGACAAGAATTCCTTCCCCCCCGGAGTATTCCCACTTTTCCAATCCGCTGCCGGCGAAGTCCCACTTCCATGGGGCTGAATCCCAAATCCATGGGGCTGCCCCCACATCACCACCTTGTCCCGGTCCCAGACGGATCACACACCTTGGACAATCCCAGCACAGCTGGATCCAGGCGGGATTTCATTTCCTGGGAAAAACCAGCATGGAACGAGTCAATCCCGGCTGGATCCACTCCATCCCGCTCCGGAGGCACCTGCAGGCGCTCAGAACCCCCGAGGGGAGCAATTCCCACCTACCAGGAATATCCGGGAGCATGGAAAAGCTCCGGGAGCGCGGAAAGCTCCCGCAGCCCTCGGCCGGGGTGTCCGGGAGCCGTCACCGCCAGCAGAAACCCCAGGAAAATCCCAAATTCCCCACCCCGGAGCCAAGCGGCCCTTGGGCTCTGTCTCCCTGCCTGATATTCCTCAGGATTTGTCCCGCCGGGAATGTATTTGTTTAAATAAACGGGCGGAACCGGGACCTTTGTGCGGGATTCGGGAGGTGCCAGGAGGTGACACCTCCTGGGCCCGGCGGCTCCGAGCTCTGCCCTCTCCCGCCGCGCTCCAAAGGTTTTCCAGAGGTTTTGTCGGGTCCCTATCCCAGGCCCCAGGGTAGGGAATGAGCCTTTTCCCAGGTTTTGGGGTTAAATTTTGGCTCCGTGTTTCCTGGTTCTGCGGGTCTGCCCCGGAGTCCTCCCCACGGTGCTTGTGTGCATAAACCTTTGGAATTAGGGTGGAATTTGGGAAGTTGGGGCTTAAATTCCTGAATGGAGGCTGGAATGATTCTTTGGGTCCTTTCCAGCCCAAGCTGTGCTTCCATGGTAGGATAAAAACTCCTTCCAAGGAGCTGAGACCCCAAAATGCCAGAAATATTCCAGGTAGAGTCAATGACCTTTGAGGTCTTTTCCAACTGAAACATTCCATGATTTCCAAGGGGATTCTGAAACTGGCTCTTCCTAACCGAGGCCCCCTCATGGGTCTCATCCTGCCTGACCTCACAGCTCCACCTCCTGAAACCCAGGACCAATATTCCCAGTGCCAGGCTCAGGAGCACCAGGATTCAAGATAAAACAGGGACAACTCCTTTTCCCATCGTTTTCCCCACAAAATCTGCCCTAAAACCCCAATCCAGATGCTGGGATCGAGCCACCTGCACCCTTTTCCAGCTCTAAATCCCATGGGAGTGGCACCAGGAGCTGGATCCCCGTGGGATGATCCTTACCTCTCATCCCGGTGAGGAGATTCCCGGCGCTCCGGTCCCATCAATTCCCAGGAAGTCCTGGCACCCCGGATCCCACTGGCGAGTGAGGGGTGGGATGAGGGGGTGAGGAATTCCAGCCCGGGGACATTGTTCAGGAACAAAGGGACGCTGTTCCCTCAGGATCTCTATCCACCAACACGGAATTCTTGGCTGTGGGGTGACCGGAGCCACCATCGAGGAGCCAAATATTGGATTTTTTGGGATTATCTCCAAATATTCACATCCAAATATGAGAATTTTGAATGCAAATGCAATCTTTTATTTTCCATGGAATATCTGCAATTCCAGCAGCGTCACGCGGAGAGAAGTCGATGTCCGGCATCGCAGCAGCTCCGGAGGGAGGAACCCACGATCCCTGTGATCCCTCTAAATGATCCCTGTGATCCTGGCACCCGATCCCAACAATCCCTGTGTCCCAGCCCCGTGATTCTTCTACCTGATCCCTGTGATCCCTGCGTCCAATCCGTCTTATCCCTCTACTGATCCATGCTATCCCTGTGGCCAATCCCTGCAGGAATTGCAATTTTACTCCCAAATCCCAAATTTTCCCCCCAAGAAAGAATTCCCTGGATGCCTACCAATGACATTCCTACTTCCCACGCCCAGGATTCCCTCTCAGCCCATGGATCCAACTGCCGGACGTTGCCCACAGCGCTGGGAAGCGACCCTGGAAGTGGAAGAATCTCGCCAGGATGGTATCCATGGACAACTGGAGCCTTGGGATCGTGTCCGGAGCGTGGATCCGGCTAAATCAGTGGATAGGAGGCGTAGCTGGCGATGCCGCAGAGGTTGGAGGCATTCCGGGCCATCCGGATGTATCCTGCGTCTCCGAACCGGACACCCCAGCTTTGGGAACAGGGAACAGAGACGGGAAAACTCAATTCCTGGGTTTTTTTGGGAGGGGAGTGGTGGTTTCATGGATACCTGGATGTTGCGGGGGTTGAATTAATGGATCCATGGGATTTCTAGTCCTGGGTTCAGTTATGGAATTGTGGGATTGTGAAGGTTGGAAAAGAATTCCGGGATGGGAAAAGGAGCCTCATCCCAGTTTGGAATCCAGTGTGAGGGACCAGGATTGAGGAATGAGCCCCAGGAAGCGATTCCTGCTCCCCACACCTTCCCTCTGCTCTTCCACTTATTCCATTTTCCCAATTATTTTCCTGGTGGAGCAGCACCTGGATTTATTTCCTGGATTTTTTGCCCTTTAGGAGTTTCTGGATGCAGTCAGGAGCCTCCAGGACCTTCCTGGCGAAGGAAAAGTGGCATTTTGGGGTGTTGGAGCAACGTTCCCCGCTCGGAATGTGCCGCCTTGGGGATGGTTGGGAATTTGGGGTGGTTTAATCCTTGTTTTTATAGGAGAAGGCACCGGAATCCTGGAATTCATGGAACCATTTGGGTTGGAAAAGTCCTTGGAAATCACAAAGTCCAACTATCCCAAGGCTGCCAAGGCCACCACAGAACCGTGTCCCCAAGTGCCACACCCATGAGGATTTGGGCAGCTCCAAAAACAAAATAATGGAATTATGGAGCAGGTTGGGTTGGAATGGACCTTATGGATCATCATTCCAGCCCCTCCAAGAAGCGCCTGGAAAAGGCCCTGAGGGACAAGGTGGGAGTTTGGGGGTGTCCAGGGCTGGGAATTGGACTCTGATCCTTGTGGGTCCCTTCCAACTGGGAATGCTCCAGGATTCCCTGTGGATGCCAAGGGTTTACCTGTTCTTCACCAGCCAATATTCCTTGTTTTCCAGGGAGCCGTATCCCACCACCAGCACCCCGTGGTTCACCTCCTTTGAGCACTGGGGGTCGTCGTACACCCCTGGGGAGGAGAAAACCCAGAATTCCAACCAATCCCTGCCTCCCTCCTGGAATTCACCCCCAACTTCCCAACTTCCCCCCATTCCCGGTGTCCCATCCGGAGCCCTCACCAGAGCGGTACAGGAAGAAGCTGGGTCGGGTGGCGTCGATGGCCACGGCCACGGGGCCCACGGTGGCCACGGCGTCCCTGAGCGCGGCCTCGTCGCCCTCGGGCAGCTCCAGGAACCGGGAGCAGGAGGCGGCGCGGGCCGAGGCGTTGTAGTGGCACGTCCCATTCTGCCGGGAAACCGGAATGAGCCGGCGGAATCCGGGAGCATTCCCAGACCCCCAGCCCCTCCGGCCCCACGCTTCCCCGTCCTCGGGTTTGTTTGGATCGAGGGTTTCTAGACACGGGATCCCAGAGATTCCTGCAGGATCATCAGCCCAACCTTTCCCACAGGATTCTGTGCCCTTTTTCCTCAGAAGTATCAAAAACCCCTTCCCTGGGGTTTGTTCCCATTCCCAATCCCAACTAAAAGCAGCACAAGCCTCCATCCTCATCCTCTCCATTCACAAGTGCTTCTCATTCCCTCCGGACCCTGGGAACAGCAGCTTTTCCCTCTGTAGCTCCATGTTCGGAGAGTTAAATCCCACTTTTTCCCAGATCGAGCTGTTGTCAAATGTTTGACCCATTTCCCGGGATTGTGTTTTCAGGAGGCTCCTGACCCATTTCTCCCTCCCCTCCAGCTCGTTGCCTAAGAAATGGTGAAATAACCAGGTAGGAATTCCGGCTCCTGGTCCAGTCACTCCCCTCAAAATAGTCCCAAGGTTGCTGGGATGGGTTTGTATCTGGAGCAAAGGTGCCACCAGGAAACCCAGGCAGAGGGAATCAGGTGGGAGAGGAGGAAGAGGGAGGAAAACAGGAACAGAGCGGGCTGCCGCGGCGTTTCCATGCGTTTTCCTGGAAAGCACATTTTCCAAGCGCTTCCCAGGCCCACCTGGGCCGTGTAGGGATAGGACTCCTCGGACTCGATCCCGCCGTTGTCAATGATGTACTGGAACGCCTCTGTCATGAAGCCCCCAGCACAGCCCTTGTTCCCGTACATCCCGGAGCAATCCACCAGGTTCTGGGCGCTCAGGGACACCAAATTCCCGGTTTTCAGCTTCACCTGCGCTTCCAGCGCTCCCACGGCGCTGAAGGCCCAGCAGGATCCGCAGGCGCCCTGGGAAAAACCCGGGAGAGGCTCAGGAGCTGCCCCAGGGAACAGCGGGAGGCTCCCGGGGTGAGGCTCACCTGGTTCTTCACCTCGGTCACGCATCCCTTGTCCCGCCAGTCCAGCGCCTCCGGGATGTCACTGACCGGTCGGAATTGGGATTGGAATGCAGAATTCCGACGAGGACGAGGACGGACCTGAAGCCCTGTCAGCGAAGCCGCCACCTCCTCGCTGGTCTGGTGGGAAAGAAAATCCCAGCGGGTGATTCCTGCTCTCTGTGAACCCCACCTGAGTGTGTCAGAGGCAGAGTGGGAATTCTGAGGTGGGAAAGTCTGGTTTGGGGGATCCTCAACTCCTTGGTTTTCCATTTAATTTCCAGATTTTCTTCAGCAAAGGAAAAGCTCAGCTCCAGCTCCCCAAATCCCTAGAAGCTGGGTCATTAAACAGCCCCCAGCTTTGGGACATGGAAGAGGGATTGATCCATAAATATCCCAAATGACCAGGATGGCTCCGTGTGCCCCAAATCCCACCCCAAGGAGTTCTTTCCTCATGGAATTCCAGAGCAGCGTGTCCCTGGCTGCCGGATCCCACAAGGATGGGCTGAGGTGGATGCCGGGAGTTTTCCCACCCCAGACCCACCGATATCCTGGTTCAGTCGCCCTCCAGGGGAATTCCAGGGGGCTGGAAGCCGCTTCCCGCACCCACCATGTCTCCCAGGTGGTTCATTCCCAGCGTGTAGGAGCGGAGCCCCAGGGAATGCTCCAGGTTGTGGAGCGTCACCAGCCACAGGTTCTTCTCCCATGTCAGGCGACGAAGCAAATCCTCCTGGAATTCCAGCGGGGCTCTGTGAGACCCAGCACGGCCCCTCCAGAGCCATCCCACCCCGGTTCATCCCAGTAAAGGCTGTTGGGAGCCCAGGTGGTCCATCCGTGAGGACCGGCCGCGCTCGGAAGCGCCGTCAGATCTCCTCTGCCTGGTGGTCATCCCCAGAACCCTGAGAAATCCTGGGATGTTCCCAGGACACCCCTGGCATATTCCCGAGACACCCCCAGGACACCCCGGAACCCCGTGGACACCCCCAGCTCCCCCCAGGACACTCCCACCTGGAGCTGGTATTCCTTTCCGTAGGTTTTTTTCCAGAGCTCCCAGTGCCGGTCCAGCGCGGGGTCGGGATGTCCCAGTGCCAGCACCAGCAGGGCCAGGACGGCGACGGGAGCCAGCGGCTCCATCCCAGGATTCAGAGCCGGAGCGCCGGGAGCTGAGGGCTTGGAGCCGGGGCCCGGATTGACCCCTCAGTGACAAATCCGGTCTGGGCAGGGAGGTGACAACACCCCGGTGACCTGGTGATGCCACTGGCCCGCCCGGACACGCATCCCAAAATTCCCTTGAGGGGCCAATCCGGGAGCCAGCCCCGTGTCCGTGCAGACAGGCTGGGACACATCGGACACAGCGGAGCCGCCCCGTCCAGGACGCTCCTGGCACCTGCTGCGACAAATCTGTGCCCAAAACTCCCCAAATTCCCTGGTTTTATCCAACCGGTGCCCTCCAGGATGGGATACACCGACAATCCCACAATCCAAGCGGAGGCTCGGGATAAGACAGACCCCAAATCCACACAAACTCACTTTTCCTGGAGTTTTACTTCCTCAAAGCGCTCCTGGGGGGGATTAAACACCAAACCCACCCAAATTACCTCCAACAGCTGCTCTGGGGGGGCTCCGACTTCCAGCGCCAGGCAGGGCTGGGGAGGGGGATCCGGGGACGGATCCGCAGGGCTCCCAGCGCTGGGCGGGATTTGGGGCTCTCGGCGCCGGCGCCACGGGGAGAAATCACAAGCCAGGAAATGAGGGAACGAGGAACCGAAACCCTCGCTTGCGATTTCAGTTCAGCTCCGGGGGGGCACGGGGCCAGAGCCTCCGGAAACCACCCGGCGTGGGGACGGGGCTCATCCTTCCAGCACCCCAAAAACCCGGGACGAGGCTCCCACAGGAGCGGCTGGAGGGGGCATCACACCTCAGCATGGACTTTGGGAGCTCCAGGTGGGAATGGGGAGACCTGAGATCCACGCTCACCCCAGCCCCAATCCTGGGAAAACATCCCGGTTATTCCCTTTTAGATGAGAAAATAGGGATGGGAAGAGGATCCACATTAGGATCAGAGCACTGTGGGAAGGAGGAGACACAGATATTCCCAGTTATTCCCGTTAAACCAGACAGAAAAGGTTTATCCATGTGGAATTCCCACTGGAGCCCAGCTGGAGCACACCAAGGGTCCCCCACAAGGGACAGGAGATTTGTCCCACCCCGCGGTGGCCGTGGCACCACCTGCACCTGGATCCCTCCGGAATCGTGGAACGGTTTGGGAAGGGATGACCTGATGGATCACCTCCCCTCAGACACTTCATGGCACGAGGCAGCCTCCAATTCCCTGGATAACCCATTCCAGTCTCTCAAAGGGAAGGAAATCCTTCCCCAAATCCCTGAACCCTCGTTGTCCCTGCAGCCAAGAACCAGAACTGACCCATTTTGGGTATTTTATCCAAAATTTATTGGTGGGAAGCGGAGGGGGCTACAGGGACTGGGCGGAATTCCCGTCTCCGTCGCATCCCGGCTCGCTCAGTGCTGCTTCCGCCGGAATGAGCAGCCTGGAGGGAACAGACAAACAGAAAACCTGGGAATGCTGCAGGGTCTCTGGACCCATCTGCAAATGGGAATTCCAGGTCTCTCAATCCAAATTTTGGGGAATTTGCGGCTGAGGGCTCTGAGGAGACATTTCAGCCCAAAACAGACACAATTCCAAAACTCTCCCTGGGACTCCAACCTCCCTCGGAATTCCAAAACGCTCCTGAGGAGGAAAGCAGCCCCCTCCCGGCCTCCATGAGCCCCCTGGGATCCCACAGTCCCCCACCCCACGGAGGAACCAGCCCCTCCCAGGGTTCCAACTCCCTCCAATGGGATCCACAACCTCCTCATACCCTGTTCCACCTCCACAGTGTCCCAGAATTCTCCCCCAGGATTCCCAGATGCCCCGAACCCCCCTTGGACAACCCCCCCACCATGGAACAGCCCCGGATCCCTCCATCCCCCCAGGATTCCCAATCCCCCCGGGTCACCCACCCTCGGTGAGCCGGGCCTTGCCCCCCGTGGGCTGGCACAGCACCGTGGAGCAGCCCACGCAGAGCACCACGGTCTGGGCGTGGCTGAACACGGTCGTGATCTTGTAACAGCCTGCGGGGACAGCGGGGGGACACCAGAGTCACCGGGGGGACACGGGGATCCCGGGACACAGGGAGGAACCTCAGGGTACCGGGAGGACACGGAGGGACACGGGCAGGGACAACAGGACACTGGAAGGGACAGCGGGACAAAGAAGGAAACACGTGAAGGGACATGAAAGGCACCCCGAGACATCGCGGGGAGACACGGAGGGAGAGCCCGGCGGGACACGGGGAAGGAACACATGGAAGGACACGAAGAGACGTCGGGACATGGGGAAGGGCAGCGGGAGAGCGCGGACAACACCGGGACACATGGAGGGACACAAAGGGACAGGGCGAGGGACCATGGAAGGCCCCCGGTGCCCACCGGGGCACTTGACGTCCATGAAGTAGGAGTTGGGGCTCTGCACCAGCCGCTTCTTCTTGTGCTTGCGCTTCTCCTCCTCGGGGGACGGGTGCAGCAGGTCCTTGGCGAGCTGCGGGGACACGGCGGGAACATCGCGGTCGGTCAGTCCTGGAGACACCACGATCACTCCTGTCCCCCCCACCCCCTTCTCCTCACGCCTCTGCCGCCATCTTGGCGCACCCCCCTTCGCACTCCTCGCCCCCAGTGCCCCGCGTGCCCCCGGCCCCGCCGCCCCCC